>JAIPRM010005283.1:0-20851 GCA_025469315.1 Stegophylla sp. TES_Ste_2020 | reverse complement strand
GTATCAAAAAACGATGGCTTCCGAGTCGTTTTTTTCAAATTTTAGTTATTTTTTTGCCACAAAAAAAAAAAAAAAAAAAAAAAATTGGAGAATTGAGAAATTAAAAAAAATTACCTCTTTAAATTACAATTTAGAGGCAATTCTGGTTTCAAAAAGTTACTGATCGAAACTTTTGGAGAAGTATTTCCATACAAAAAGTTGTATACAGAAAAAAAAAAACATCATTATAAATCACTTCGTTCAGAATCTAAAATGTGCGTATGTGCGTTCTATTTTTCAGATATGTATTGATGTTGTTCTTGAAAATTTAGATCATTAAAATTAACGAACCATAAAAATTACATAAAATATTGTAATATATTATAATATTATTACTTTGAAGGCGATGATTTCATCTCATAGGTGTCTTGTAAGTCTCATAATATTATGCTCCTGAACGGATGAATGCGAAATAACGTGAGTGTATCATACATATTGTGTGATGATTGAATAATGATTGAATTTGTATGCTATGGTTACATAAATAATAATTGTTTAGCGTATGTCTCGAATTCAACCAGTAGTACCCCTCCTCCGGCACTCGACCCATGTATTAAATTTTTTTTAATGTTTTTTAAAAAAAAAGACAGTGTTATTTTATTACCATACAAGGACAGAACGTTTGAAAGCTTTCAATTCAATTGGTTCCCACTGACTGTATAAATAGCTTTTTATAAGCAAATAATAAAGTTCTAAAACTTTGTGTCGCGTCTACAAAGTTAGCGGAAGCTCGTGCCAGAACATAATTAATTTACGGCGGCGGCGGCGGTGGTGGTGGCTACGGCAGTGTTTTGGTGGGTGTTACCCCTATTTTAAAATCGATTTACGATCGTTGTTATTATTATTATTATTATTATTATTATTCGAAATATAAGCTTAATCGAATTATTATTATTATTTGCGAAACGTCGGGGAGGGAAATTTCAAAACGACTTTTCAGAACGGCTAACTACATGGGAAAACACAATGTTTGAACACGACGTGTATTACAAGTAAAATAATAATTCTGATTCAGTAAGCTCTAGAGTAAACAGTTCGCTTTTAATTGTTCAAAGTTAATTGTATTTATTTTTGTTTTTTTTTGTTTGTTTGTTGAACGAGAAGAGTTTCAAAGTAATTCTCCTTTTTCTCGTTCTCTCGAGTAAGAGCACTGATATACGTAGCAGTTGTACGTATGTATATACTATCAAAAGTAAAAAGAGTAGGTACACACGATGGCTCTGTGTTTGTGTGGTGGAGAATACTTGAGTGGCCCTGTGTGTGTTTGTGTGTGGCGTTGTAAATGTGTATAACTGCGAGTGTATGTGTGTGTTTGTGTGTGTTTGTCTCAATATTAATCTTACCATAATACCGCAGGAGAGCGTGATGCCTCGGCCGCAGTACGTGTTTGGTACAATGTCTCCGTAGCCTACACTGAGTAACGTGATGGCTATCAGCCACATTGAGTTCAAGTAATTGGCGTGGTCCTCGTCGTGGAACCTGCGTGCAATATTATACAATGTCCACACAACTGACACGACCGTGGAGCGGTTGTATGTAAATACGCGGTATGATATAAATACCGTGTACGATTCATCCGCGTTCAAAAATAGTAGTATAGTATATAATATATGTATGTGCTCGACGATTATAATATGTGTTATGATATATTAGCACTTATTAGGTATTTATTTATTTATTTATTTATTTATAATTATTTTTTGTTATTATTATTATTATTATTTTCTTTTTTCTATAACAAAATAAAGTATTAAACTATTTTGTAGGTTGAGAAAAAAAAAAAAAAAATGAAAATTTAATGTATACTACACGAGTATTAATAACGAGCGAGAAATTCCGAGGAGAAAAATAGTTTTTAGAGACTGTTCCCCCCCCGTCATTAATGTGTATTCATCATTATTTTTCGCGCCGCCGCGAACGTCCCTCGTTATATATATATATATATATATATATATATATGTGGCAGCTCCATCGCGTCGTCGTCGGCGCGTATAAAAAGATGAAAAATATGAGAGAGAGAAAGAGAGAAAAACGAAGAAGTGAAAAGAAAAAAAAAAGAAAAGACACTTCGAATATAATATTGTCAATCGATATCGCGTACATATAGTTTACAATAGTATATATTATATATTTATATAATTATTATATCGACAGTGTGATTGATTTATGTCTGCCACTGTGAACTGCGGTATCGCTCTATAAGGAAGTGTGATACAATTACACGATATTGTTATTTCTAGAAACAATCCGTCCGTGGCCCTATTGTTACCCTGTTGTTATTATTATTATTAATTACTCGTCGGGCTGTGTGTCTTGACCATAGAGTAAAGAATATATTGTAAAGGTACGTATACTGTTATACATATATAATGATAATTGAAGCAATCAAATGGAATACGGTAAGAGTGACCATTTTGAGAAAAATAAAATTATTTTTCTTATTTGGTTGGTACCACCTTAAATTTTCATATTATCATATTAGATAAGATGTACAAAAACAATAATATTATTAATTTTAAAGTATGATAACAGTTCCTTATCAGTGATCCGATTGAGCAAGGGATACGGAATATTTCGACACGGCAATTTGATTCTTTTCAATAGGTCACTCTAAGCGTATATTCCATTTCAATGCTTCATTTAGGTATACGTATGGACTACACGGGTCGGTCTTGACGCGCCAATGCGGTGAGTATATTATAACAATACATAAATATATTATTATATTATACAGTATATTATATTATATTATATCACTTGATTAAAACACACGGGTCAACACATACCAGCCTCTAATCGTGAAAAATTTCTACAGGTTTCTAAAGATCCGACCGAAACAAAAGTTCGACACGACACACAACATCATTGTTGTCCGAAGTGATTGACGACGACATTGTTTACACTGTCTAGTGATGGGCACTTTTGAATACTATTCGATAGTTCAAGAAAACTATCGAATGCTATTCGAATATAATTATTTTACATGACCGGATAGCAGGTTTTACAATTTTTAAATAGTTTTCACTATCGAATAGTTCGAATAGTATTTCACTGTTGAATGGTTCGAATGAATGTTATGGTTTTATAAATATTATGAATAAGTTATAAACCTAACATAAATAACACAACTGATAACGTTTATGAGTAAACTATGAAAATATTTATAAACGGAACAACAAATGATTTTCAATTTTTATTATTTTCTCTGATAACTCGAATTGAAAAACTATCGAATAGTTCGATAGTGGCCATCACTAGTTTACACCGCATTCTCAAATATCAAAACTACACGCGTTACGTGTATATTAACGGGCTTAGAGTAATAAAAGGTTCTATGTCAACGTTTGTAATTTTTCAGAAGAATACTTTTAAAGGTTTGATTGCTAATATTTCTTTATCACGTTGAGATAATTATTGTTCACAGTTTATATCAAAAAAAAAAAAATTAAGCATGTTATCCTTAACAACAATATTGCATAAAAACAAATTATTTCATTTTATTGGTTTACTGTCTAAAAATAAAAATTTACCAAGAAAAGCAATTCAGAGTAAAAAGATCTTATTGAATGAACTATTTTACTCCTTGTAAGTATTTAAACTTAACAGATAATAAAACCTTTTTATTATTTCGGTCAGTCAGGCCAAGTATCAAAAAAAAATTTTATGTGTGTTATTAAATAACAATTTCGCGAAGAAATAAATCATAGAACCTTTTTGCTCTTAGCCCGCGTAGTGACATTATATTTTATTTTTGTACACTAATATTCGCATTTTGTAGTTTTCCAAATTCAACGTTATTATAAATCGAAATAGATATCGCATTTATTGTATTCATTTATTGATAATGTATTATTATTATTATTATTATTATTATTATATTCCCTGTACATTCGAATCATGTTTTTGAAGTTAAGACTCCACGTCCTCTCTTCCATTTAAAGAGAATAAACTATTCAAATACGAATTTTGGGATGAAATGCAAGATTTTCGCTGTAGTTTGTGGGGTTGTACCAACCGTCCACAAATTCACGCATCCTCTCGACATCATCGTCCCAGTACTCTACACCACCATACCCTTAGAGTTTTCGTCCGCATTGCAGGTCATTGCGCATTTGTTTTTTTTTTTTTTTTAAACGCGCGTTTTTCACGTCACGGTTCTTTGCTTTCCTGTTCTATGTAATATCGTACCACAGTTGTACATAATATTATAATTACGCAGAGTCCGGGAGCAGTGACTGTGACAAAGGTACACTGCAGGTACACGTCTCGTTTTCGACTCTTTAAACACGACTTTAATTCGTTTCGGACGTTTACACCCGTCTCTATATCTCCGTCTGTCTGTATTTCTCTTTTAACCGTCACGACGTGGGAATTTCAACTCGAGAGACGTCGTCGGGACAACGATTTCAATGGAAATATAATCAAATGTACGCCATCGATAATTTTCCAATGCCTTGGCCAGCAATACAGCCGAAAATAATTACTGTCTTTGGGCGTAATCGATGCGATCAGCGGCATGCACGGGAATTCAGGTGTTATTGTGCTGGATTTGAATCGAAAATAGACTCGCCTCGAAAAAAATGATCGCGATATTGAATTCTGGAATGAACGAAGCAGTGATCGGTATTTATTTATATTATTTGTTTATTTTGTCTGCGTTCAAGAATAATATCACTTCCGGCGGCGGCGGTGGTAATAATCTGCAACGTGGTCTTAGCGAGACGCGATTGGATATGCGTATAACTGCAGTAGAAGAGGAGGGAAAAAAATCAAAAAAAAAAAAATAAATAATAAAATAAAAAATTTAAAATAAAGAGCGCCTTCAAATGTAACTCTGTAAAACAAAATTGATAATTAAGATAAAAAGTGAGCTTCAGGAGGCGTGTTAATGTAACGATATTCCACTCCCTTTCTGCCAGCGGCACACGAAGAGGAGCAGCAAAGCAAAACGGAATTATTAAAAACAAGAAGAAAAATAAATAATAACAATAAGAGAAAAACTTCGCCTTTCGCATCGTTTTTCTCGCGGACTGTTCTCGAGTACCACCACTACTCGAGTTGTCCGAAATGACGCATCAAAATCACTCGAATCCAAAATATATATATATATATATATATATATATATATATATATATACGTATAATCACAGGGCGTTTGAAAACAAAAACTAAAGTGTGATTGTTTCCGTGATCGTTAAAAATGTCTGGCGAGAAGTGCTATAAGATTGATGAAACTTCTCAAACGATAAAAATTATGACTTAAGCTCTGTAAAACGCTGGACGTCACATTGTTTTGTGTTGCTTGATAAATGATAAGTGATATCAACTCAATGAAATAATAGAATGAATTACTACATATATATCCCTATTAGCTATGTGTTATAATAAATACGAATACTGTAAGTTACTCTGTTAAAACTATTATATTATGAAGAATGTATATTTTCTTTTACCTAATTAGATTTATAATTTTTTTGAAAGTAAATTTTATTGAAATATTAAACACAAAAACAACGCTCAAAATTTTGATAGTTTAAAAAATAATTGGAGCGAATGTTAATTATTATTCTGATCAATGCAATATTTATTTTCTCATTTAAATTACAATTCTTTCAAAATTAATATTTTACTAGGCGTGTATATCACATGCAGTTTTTTTTTTTTTTTTTATCGTATTTATATGTTGAATCTCGATTCTATGTGATTGAAGTCGAGTACTTAATATACATGTATTTTCTATTAAGTTTTCAGTTGTATACAATTTTCAAGTAATACACTACTTTTACTTATATATATATATTTTTTAAAGGGAGCGTTGAAAAATATTTTTCTCTTTAGAGGGGCGGTGACTTTAAAAACGTTGAGAATCACTGATTTAAAGCTTCTAGAGTATTTTTTTTATTTTGAAGTCACTCTGAATACCTATTCGAATGATATGATTTCAGAAGTTTATAATGTACTTAACCGTTTTTACTCGAAATTACCGATTTCTAAAAACATATTATAATTTGAGGTTTTGGACATTAACGCAACTTGGAAAACATTTTCGCGGAGGCTAATATTTTTATCTGATTAATTGAGCCCCCCCCCAAAAAAAAAGCATTAACCTTATGTAATTCTCAAAAATTCTGGGGGGGTTATGAGTACTTTTGAAGGGGCTTAGCCCCCTCAAGTCCCCCTCTAATTGCGCCTACGGTTTTGGACCACGTGACATATTCGAATGTTCTCGTCGCACTCTCGCGCGTACATTTATTCATACCAGAGTTGTGAGTTGTAGGACAACATTACAACCAGTGTTTTCGATTGTGTTTGATTTATAAATTTAGGGTTTTAGTGGTACATATATATATATATATATATATGAATTCGGTGGACTGGAAGAACATTTATAGCGCACAACGGGCGGAGGAGAAACGCCTCTCTTTTGTTTCGCAGTGGTGTGTACACATAATACCCTGCACGCGACTACGGCGCGGCGGTGGCGGGGTGGAGGCGAGTGAATAATTACTTGGCAACATTACGGCTCGTGAATAAATTACACGCATACAAATATACGAGCTATTATTCCGGACGAGTAGAGATTATTATTATTATTATTATAATATTATGACCGTTGTGTACTGTACGAAAACAGGCTTGTCGAACGACGCACGCTCTGCGGACGGGGTAGTGGGCGAGTTGGCGTTACCGATTGGGTATTTCTTCGGTTCGACGTTTCCGTTGCGCCGCTGCTCGGAAATATACCGATTTTTTTTTATGTGTCACACCATTTGAGTAAAGAATATCTCAACCCGTGGCCATACGTATACCTAAACGAAGCATTGAAATGGAATACGCTTAGAGTGACCCATTGAAAATAATCAAATTACCGTATCGAAATATCGTATCCCTTGCTCGATAGGATCACTGATAATAAGGAACTGTTATCATACTTTAAAATTAATGTTATTGTTTTTGTACATCTGCATTATGTGAAAATTTAAAGTGGTACTAATCAAATAAGAAAAATAATTTTATTTTTCTCAAAATGATCACTCTTGGCGTATTCCATTTGATTGCTTCAATTCACTATACGTAACAGTATACGGTATGGCATCTCTATATTATATTCTTTACTCTATGGAATATCTAGAGGGGCCATACCGTATACTACAGCCTGCAGCTGTATATGTAGTGAATTGAAGCAATCAAATGGAATACGCTAAGAGTGATCATTTTGAGAGAAATAAAATTATTTTTCTTATTTGGTTGGTACCACTTTAAATTTTCATATTATATCAATAATATAATATGATAACGATAACATATTTAATTTAAAAATTTTAAAGTATGATAACACAGTTCCTTAGCTGCAGTGATCCAATTGAGCAAGGGATACAATATTTTGATTCTTTTCAATTGGACACTCTAAGCGTATTCTATTTGAATGCTTCATTTACGTATACGTATGGCCAACGCGGGTTGTGTCACACACATTCTCGCATACAACACAGTCATGCTGACGTGAAGAATTTGAAAACGAAAATTCAGTGGTCATAATAAATATTAAAACGTAACGAAGAAAATTAAAAAACAAGATTAACCGATTTTCCAAACGCCTTTTCTAAGTCTTTGGTTTTTGATCGCTAAATTTTTGTCTTCAAACACTTTACAACGCCTGAGACCATCTAATTTGTTACGTGCGCTCTCCAAACGACGTGAGTACAAGTTTTTAATTTAGATAATGGTCTATTTTCAGCTCACCGTTTCACCAGCAACTGTTTTCAATCATTCGGCAAACCGCGAAAATAATCCTGTTGGCCGGTATCATTTCACAATTTCAAGTTTGATAATAATAATATATCATAAAATAGATTATTTTCGATAATAAATGTTTATCGGGTTAATTGAAATTACCCGGAGCTACATTCATAGGCTCAACTAGAAGGAACGCTAGCTACTTAAGCACCCACAAAAATGCAATTTATTCTTTTCTAGTTTGTATTTTAAGTATTTTTACGATCGGTGTTATTCCAAATACATTATATAAATACCGATTTATGTTATTAAATATTTAATTGCAAATTTGTCGAATGGTTTGACACAATGATTGCAATAATAATAATTATGTCCTTAATTATAAATATTTTTCAGACGCTGTTCTTACAAATATAGTAGTGAAGCTATGGCTAACATTGAAAAATGTAACCGTGGTGTCGTGCTAAATATTGTTGTTCCTTAGGGCTGGTATGTTTACAGTTTTTGGACCGCTGGCAGGACGGATTAAACACATAATTATATATAATTAATAATTAGTATACATAACATTCGCACTTAAACATTTAATCGCATAATATACAATTATATTATTATATATCATCGTTCGCGGTTGTTCTGAAATTGTGTTACTGTCTATTTTAGCGCCTCTTGTTCGACGACGAAAACTAACATATATTGTTATAATTTATTTTTATTTTTTACTTCAATTCGATTTTCCATTTTTTTACTACGACGAGAAAGTGTTTTCTGTTTTCGGTATTTAACAAATATAACGTTTTGCAACAGTTCAAAGTCTCCCGAGCGTATCCATTTTTATTTTTCAAAAAAAAAAAAAAAAAAAAACCGTTCAATCACTTTGGTGTGCACATCGCAAGTAGGGGTGTTTTTCAATTTACACACAAGCGAACGAAGTGAAAATCATGAGATTTTTTTTTTTTTTCGTCGTGTTAAATATGGTTTTGGTTTAGTCGCATGAAAAATGTATTGAAAGTAAATGGAAAATATTATGGAATATTGAGTGTATACTCACGCTCGCGCGCATATACACCGACACACTCATTCATATAAAGAGTACACACACACACACACACACATCATATACCAAACACACACACACACACACACATAGTATTTATATATTATGTACAAACACTTTGAAAATGAAAAATTATACTTGTTATTCGCTGTAAATTTGTTTTGAGCAAACAACAGGAGTAACGTTTAAAAAAATGTCATAACATAACTACTTTTCTCAGTTCATAAAATCAATATTAGCAGCTGCCTTTCAAATTTCACGCACAAAACCGCATGTGTACTGTGTACCTATATATTCAACTACCATGGTCGTTATGGAAGACACTAAATAGATTACGAACCGAAACCGGAAGAACAGCGAGTAATATGAAAAAAAAAAAAAAATGGCGATTAAAAGAGGATGGGAACTGCGAATGCGGTGGGGAGCAGGATGCCATACCATTTGTTTGCACGCCCACTACTACCGATTAAGCGTGGAAAGGAAGATTTTTTGACTCGTGAAATTTCAGACAAGGCAATACAAATTGCGGCTTATTAGACCGATACGACAAGAAGAAGAAGAAGGTAGATTTTTTGGAATATCAAAATGTCGACTTATCATAAAATATTTATATTTTTATAAATAAAGCGTTTTTGATTTAAAGAAACATCAGATCGATAATAAATTAATGTTCGATACGCAACATTTAGATTGCGTAGAATTAAATTTTGAAATTTATTAAACCTAACTTTATCTAACCTAACCTATTTATTTAATAATTTAACTATAAAAAATGTGAAAATTGAAGGATTTCCCGATAGAGACTCATTACGTGCCACCTTTATGCCAATTTATAATATTCATTGTCGTTATTCTTATCCGCGGGGATTTAGTTTGAATATATTCGTGTAAGATAATCGCATAGACATTGTATTGTATAATACGACTTAAAAATGGTCAACGATTGATTGAACGATAAAACTGTATTCAGTCAAAATTATTTTCCGAAATTAAGGTGCCTTTACACTGTACTGTGTCGTCTATAATTTTACACGTCGTCGTGTTAAATATCCAATGTTTTGATTGGCTGCACGCCAATCCTACATTCGTTGTTCTAACTAATATACCAGATTACCAGACGTTACCGCAAAGTTGAGAAATATTCGACTTCGGGAACGTGTGGTAGCTGTGGTATAATAATTTATTATCAACAGACTGTGCTCAATTTTTAAATTGATTATTATATTATTATAAACATAAATTAAAATAATAAAATACTTATACATATTTATGAGTTTAAAAAATTTCATTAATTTTTCTAGTCATTTAAAAGTATTCTAGTCTATAAAAAAAGATTTTAATATGGTTTCATTTATTCAAGTAGTTATATACTATTTTAAATAATTAAATGTATAAGAAGGTAGTCTCGAACAATTTGAAATATTTAAAATGGGTATTTGATAATTTTCTGATTTTTATTTAATTATCTATTATTGTATATTATTTTGTACTGTCTAGGGATCAATATGTAACATTTGTAAGAGGTTTAAGATCAAAGATATACCTTGAAAAGTTCATACGTTACGTGGTAACATTTGCTAAACCCATAGATACCATAGACACACGATCAAAAAAAGGAACACAATGAATATATTATGAACGACACGATGCAGTGTAAAGGCACCTTTAGTAAAATTTTGCTGATTTCTCTACTCGGTTACCATTGGATGGAGCGACAACCACGTGCGTGGTATCAAGTCCACCGGAAACTATACTATACGCATATTATCCGCATATTTAAAACGAGTGAAAACGATTGGAAGGTGAGATCGCATTTGGAAAACGACGATAAAACGGAGTCGAAAGGCATATTTATTTTATTTTTATTTCATACAGCGAATACTCTGGATTCTTTGCGGCGGGATGTTTTTGCCTTTTTCGCGACTATATATTATTATGTATTATACTATATTTATCATACGAATAACACACGCTCAAACACATTCATATACCTATATATATACCCATCACCGCGAGACCTTTACCGAATCGTATTGATTGATGATCGAAATGTATTCACAGTCGTGTGTGTAATTTATTTCTACCCACCGGCTAAGTCGGGGGAATTATTTTCCATTCAAAAATTTACATCTGTTACACGTCTGAAAATTGTTCGCGTTCCGAATGCCACGGCCAGTGTTAAAAGTGAAAAATCGATGGTTTTTTTTTATTTTTTTTATTTTGATATTGCTGCGGTAAAACTACGTTTCATCATGGCTACACGCGTTTTCGGTTTTCAACAACCGAATTCAATTTTACGGCAACGTCTGCAGGTAGTGTCTGCAATGAATTAGTTCATGTCATTTTTTCTTCAAACACTATCACTGTTAAAATATTGTGCACGCGTCCATGTTTTTGTAAGGGGAAAAAATCATAATAAAACACCTTACCAGATGTATATAATACAATTGAATTAGACGTATTATATCATGTAAATATTAATGAAAGTGGTTTTTCATTGTAAATATTGTTAATAATTAACGGAGTAAAATGTTAAAACGAAGAAAGTGTGGCGTATTTGAGATTTCTTACCGGGCGGACTATAAATCTATACACTTATTTCTAGAAAAATTCCAATTAGCTTAAGTGGATGTTTTTTTTTTTTCACACACCGTAAATTATATATTTTTATCAAAGATTCTTCTGTATATTATATAAATCGAAGAATATTTTCTAATGTTTCTTTCGTGAGTATTTGTCACTCCTAACTGTTTCATTGCTGTTTTTCGATGGTTAAGAAAACAATAAAACTGCAATAATTCAGTAACAATTAGAATATAGTATAATATCTCTTTTGTGATTATCGAATAGGTATGTAAGTTTTTCAGTTTTGCTCAAATGAAAATTAACACAACGCCATAATCTTATAAAAAATGTGCTTAATCAGAATTGATATGTTGAATGAGATAGGTACTTGAATTATTATTATAAAATCATATGGTTATTATTGTGTGTATTTAAAATAGTTGAAAAGCATTGAGACTAAGTTCGACTTAATATGATAAAATTGCGTATTTCTATCCTAAATGCTTGAAATAAACTAATAAAATATGCTTTATAAACAATGCATTGTACAAAATCATTGGTACTTACTCGAATTTCGTCACATTTAACAAGTCTTTGAGTGTAATGTGGCAGTGTAGATAAAGTATCGAGTCGAAATTTTTATATTATTACTAAAATACCAGATCACATGAAACTGAAATAATAGTCACTTTATAAAATTCTCGGGATACGCCGCTTGATTGTCAATGGAAAACCCTGAGCCGTGAGACAAATCGGAAAATTGTGAACGCGTCGAAAAGTCGATACGGGTGACGTTTTGGAGAAGGGTTCGCGGTTAAGATTTATGAGTCTTGAAAATGATATTACATAAAATATAAGGTTATTTTTCATTACATTATTTTCACTCCAAATTTTAATGGGGGTACGTAATTTATCATATTATTATTATTGTTCGCGTTAAATAAACACGTGGTGTTTCTCGTGTGTGTGTGTGACGAAGAGCTGGCGGAGCGAGGCGAACGAGGACGACGAGGGGAAAAACTGTAACCGAGGAGAGGAGGCCCTGAAGTCGTGGACTGCGGGGTGAACGCGCGTACACGCCACCTAGAGTACAAAGTTACATCGCCCAAAGTTTGAAAGCTCGAAGCGACACGGATATCGTGTCATCTTGTCGCGGAACAATCGAACATTAATTTTTTACCACCGATCATATTTTGGTCTTGCATTCGCATCCTATACAACAGAGGTTCCCAAACTGTGGGTGGTCGTGATTATATTTTTGATGGGTCACGTTGTAATTTTAGATTCTGAGTGAATAGAAGCTAGTTTTTTTCCAATATCAGATCTATTACGAATAATCATTATTTGCCCGAAATAGTTTAATAGTGATCAAAACTCAAAGTTATGTACTACTAATCCTTAGTGCTTGCGATATTCTTACAAACACGTTATAAATAATTCATAAAATAAATTGCACACGCAAATTGTATCTCATTGTATTCAGAAAGTCTCAGCATACAGATAGAACATTGAGTTAAAAGTTATATATTACTTATTAGTATTACCAGATCATATTGAACTAACGTTTTGGTTATTAATATTTTTGAGGGGGGAGGGGGGGTGACTGACCCCATTGCCGTCCTCAAATATTCCACTGGCTACACAACGGTCAAGTGATCCTAGATGTAAAACCGTGAAATTCTCCGTCAAGCCCCTTTGTAATTGCTTTACACACACGCTTACATATGCACACACACACACACACACACACACACACACACACACACACACACACACACACACACACACACACACACACCTGTATGTAGTAGTAGAGTGATATAGGACACGTCTACTACAGGACACGCCCAATATCACCTTGAACTGTCGCAAAACGATATCAAATAATAATAATAGAACGTTGTTATTATTGTGCGATCAGGGACGACGTGCGCGCGTACTGTATAACAATATTATTACGTCATACTGTAGAAATAATATACGACACGACGTAGTCGTAGTGGGCGTTATAAATATTTACAAATTAATATCACGTCGTCGTCGCGAAGTTATTCTGCGTTTACGCGTTGTGACCATATAGATAATAAAATAAACGAATAGGCCATGGGGTTTTGTTAACACTGAACATGGGGGAATGATAGGGGAATTTTTCAGGGGGAATAAGAGACAATTATTATCCCTCAGGAGGTTTTTCTTTCTTGCACGGAGTGTATTTTGCACGAAAAAGAATCTCCCACATAACGTCAAATTTATAAAACGATCATTCGCCCGAGAGTGATAAACTCACTGAGGTCTATTCGTTATTTTATTATCTACGTCTCCGAGAACAGCGAGCGCCAGGGAAATAGACAACCGAAATGAAAAAAGGGATTAATAATGAAAAAATGAAAGAAAGGAAGAGGGGGAAAAGAGAGAGAACGATCGGTGAGAAATCCGCGAAAGAACATTAAACGTAACGAGAAGATTTTTTTTTCGTTCGAATCGTCCCGACATCGCACTTAATATGCCATCGTTCGCAAGCAGTAAATATTGTATATCCGGAATATCGGGAGTCGCGCGTCGACACGAACACCGAGGGCCGGTGAACGGGGGAGGTGCAAGAGTTTTCGGTTAGCCCGAAGCGCCGATGTTCGGTTCCTTAGGCGTAAGTCCAAAATAGAGAAAAAAATCTTTCTCAGTGGGATTTTTTTTCGCCACTTTCCAGCACCTCCCCCCATCCAGCACCCGGTCTCACGATCCAGCCGACGAGCCCCTTCCCCCTGCGCGCGCGCACTGTCCGATTACTGTCTCGTTATTACCTCTCGCACTGTCTGAGCGTCCAGCTGGCGATTATCCACAGGGACACCATGAACACGAGCAGCACTGTGCCCGGGCATATGGTCATGAGCGTCTTCAGCACGAATCTCGTGTTGAAGTTGATCCTGTTTAGGGCGCCGATGCTGCGGGACGACGCGTCCGTGAACAGCTTGCTGTGCAACAGCATCACCCTACAGATCAGGTACAGCCGGAAGAACATGGGCAGCGACAGCGGCACGTCGTACGGCACCCACCGCGTCTCCAGCTTCCCGTGCTTGTTGGCCAGCTTGGTCTTCCACTCGAAGTAATACTCGCCCGGGATCGGGTGGATCGCGCAGATCACCAGCTCCATCGTGATCGTGGCGATTCGCTGCCACGTCATCGCGATCCGCCAGTCGTCCGCGCAATTGTCGATCATGAACAACTGGAACAACACAACAGCTGAGGCTCAGACGTGAAACGAAAATAAATAATATTACATAAAATCATAACCGCGGTAACCGACCCCCTCCTCCCCGTATTGTTTGTCGTGCGTGCACATGACTATAAAGAGACGAGCGAGGGGACATATTAACGTCGAGTGTAGGCTAACCCGACTTAAAATACATGGAATATTATGAAATAGAATACTCGTGTGTTTGATGGGTTGAAGTGTAAAGAGGTGAATACATAATCGGTTTTAATATCAGAAGATATATCAATTTAATATCATCTGATCTCTGTTGCTCGTTAGAGAAAAACTTAAACTTTGGGGTCCCAGTGCAATGTAGCAGTGCTATATTACACTAGCACCCCCACAATAAATTCAGCGCTGGCTAAGAGCCTTTTTCGCCATTTACCATAATTCTAACATATTATTATTTTCTCCAACCGATTTCACATTATGAAAACTCATCAATGGCTTCGAAACATCAAAGACATATTTTCCAAAAGTGGGCGTCAGTTCTCAGGAAAATAATAAATAATCTTCAAATAAACGCTTTTCTTATGTAGACATAAAAATAAACCAGCTGGTTTAGCTACTGCTGTAGTATGTTTTTAGGAATATAATTTCTTCTATAACACAACGGATTCTCCGAATAGAAACTGCCTCTTGGGAACCACTGTGTTACATAATCGGGTAGTAATAAATAGGCGTAGTACGTATTCTGCAATCTCTCGCATCATTGTTATCGCAGTATATTATTATGGCTGTTGTTTCGTGTGCTCAGCCATTGGCGTGTCGTATAATATACTTAGACAATTATATTATTATTGTTATCGTTATTGTCGCCATCGCACCCCCGTTATGTCCCGTATATATATAGTGTGTCTCGCGATATTTTATGACAAATCCACATTGAAATACAGGTAATACCTTCTTATCTTCGTGATTCACCCTGTACACTCGACATACGCATGTCGTTGTTGTTATTACCTATGTGTTCATATTATTTTTAATATTTCCACCACAAAGTTTTGTTACGTGTGTTACACATACACTAACATCCATTAAGGGGGGTGGGGGGGGTGAGCAGGAGAGGAACATGTTTTCTATGAATTTTTATACCTACATTGAAAATCATTAAATAAATTAAAATATCATATCATGAAAGATGTATCAAATGTGATAACAAGTTTCTATGGATGTGGGCATTATGAGAGTTTACATTAGAAAAAAATTCTAAATATCATTTTAATAGAGATAATTTGTGATAGAGTTTTATAAAAATGGGTGATGGCCAATGAGTTTGCTTAACTCAGAACTTATGTTTTGTAATTCACTGATTACAATTTTTTTTTTTTAATGTCAATAATTTTAAGATATTTTAATAGTTATATATTATACATCTCCAAAATAAAATGTAACCACATATTATAATCTTAGCGAATTTTGTAAATTTTATCAACCCCCCACCCTTTTTAATTTTATTAAGGAGGGCGGGGGGTTGATACAGCGTCAATTTCACGTCATTTTATTGATGTATAATTTATTATACATGGGTTCATATCGAATGTCTGTGTGGTTCCTTTTTTTTTCTATTATCAATTTCCATGCGTTATTTTTAGTGTAGGTCCACACTTATGTGTTGTTTTAGTGATTACTCCCACGAAACTCTGTCTGGTTCTAAAGTAGATACCTAAAATCGCTGCTATAAGCCATGCGTTTCAAACAAACGCCTGTTGAAATAATAATTTATTTACCGAAGTTCCATAGTTGTGTTAAAAGCAGGGTGACTTTAAACACAGTATATTTTTTTTTTTTTATTTTTTTAAATAGTATTCATTAACACTAATAATCAAAAAAACTAACGTAAACATACAGTCACGCATCAAGTTAATAAAATGGCGAGTAATTGTTTCAATCCTTACTTTAAAATATTTTTATTATTTTTTATGTAATGAACTTATTATAGTGGTGTAACTAAGTTTTTCAAACGGTTTATTCAACGACGCTATATTGACAAGTCACGTCACGTCACGCCACTTCAATAAAAGTGCTAACCACTGGAGGGTTATTCCTTAGATATATCAACTTATAGAACTTTTCAGGAGTTTTACGGAAATAAAATACAAAAACCACCATTGAATTCAATATAAAACTAACCGATTGAGATACTTGGAATAAAATATATACAATCAACTCTAAAAGTTTGTGGAAAATGAGTTAAAGATTAAAAAAAAAAGACAGAAAAAATAGAGTAAACGTTGGTTTTAAAAATCAGAATGCGGAAATTCCGTTTTAATAGTATATTCAAATATGTCCTTGATAATTTATTCTTTGGCATTAAATCTGAAAAGTGTTTCGTGAATAATACTGGTAGCCGCGGTACATCTATGTAATCATTTAATTAAAATTAATGATCTTGTATAGTATTAAGTGCTTCTTTGCTCTTTCAAAGTCAATTATACGTAACTCAGAAATATAATAAAATTTAATTGAATCTCTCAAAGAATGAGCACATTTTTGTATTTATTTTATTAACTATTTGAGAAATGGTGTCTTTACTTTTTCTTGTTCATTAAATAATATATTAGTATCTAGTGTGATTATTTTAGATTCTGAACAAAGTGAAGAAGCTAGTGTTTTTACAATGATGTTTATTTTTTTTTTCTGTTAACACTTTTTCGTATAGAAATACTTGTCCAAAAGTTTGGATCAATAACTTTTTGAAACCGGATTCGCCTCTAGATTGTACTTTAGAGAGGTCATTTTTTGAATTTCTCAATTCTTCAATTTTTTTTTGGAAAAAACTACCCAAAATTTGACAAAAACGACTCGGAAACCATCATTTTTTGATCCGAATTTTATGAAAATTTAAACATAGATAGAAAATCTTATAAAAAAGATATTGGCGCAAGAAAATTTTGAAAATGTGAAAAAAAATTTTGGACATTTTTTTTTTTTTTTACCGGACACCACTGCGAATTAAAGTAACAATAATATTTATAATAATTCTATTACATTCGCTAATTGTACATTTGTCTTCAGTGATGTCCCCATCAAATTTTGTTGAGACGTATACGCTGCACCTCCCTTCAATTTTTTTCATATGTGTAACCCCCCTCCCCTTTTTTGATTTTTCAAAAAAAATCATGAGAGTATACGACGTATATGGAGTATGTATACCCTATGGGAACACCACTGATTGTCTTATCAAACGCTAAAACAAAACGCACGGAGTAGCTAATGAAAACATTTTATTTCAAAATTACTAGTTTGTAATTCATTTTGAAAATGTATTTTTTACTTTTCGTGAAAGTACTCACACCATGTGTTACGATTTAAAATCTAAGAATATTTCCGTACGTATGAAAAAACGTATTGTGTTTACGATCCAAAACGTGTTTTCTATCGTTTAAGTACAAAATGTCTTCCGAATTCGTTATAGATAATCTTACAAGCAATGCATTTCCATTTTATATTTTAATGAATATATCGTTTTATTTGTAAAACCATAACGTATTATTTGTGTTCACGCGTTCGACGGAAGAAATATATTTTTTTTTAATTTCAAGAGAATTTGTACGATGTATATAGTAAATCAATTGGCGAAAACACTTGTATTTTTTACAATAATATTATAGATGCAGTGGAGACAGGGAAAGTCTACGGCGGCGATACTACTCTAAATCTCGTTGATCCAAAAGTCAATGAATGGAGATTAAGTCGGTAATTGTTTTCTGCCTACAAATCGAAATAAATTTGAGTTTTGTATGAATTTTAGATTTTGTGCGGAGCGAAGAAGCTAGTGATTGGCAATTTTAAACAATGACGTTTATTTTTTTTCTACATATTTTTTTTTGTGAATGTACTTTTTGATGTAGAAATACTTCTCCAAAAGTTTCGATAGAAACCTAACCTAACCTAACCTAATTTTGTATAAATGTCTTAAGGTTAATACCACAAGAGGAGGCTAAATCGATCAAATTAATATTTTAGCCCCCCAATATTTTTATTCTATTTTCATCAGTATTTAGACGGTACTTTAAAGAAGTAATTTCAATTCGAGAAAATGAGTTCCTAATTTTTCTCGAATTTAGAAATTATCTTTTCATTTTTCTGATTTCTCGTAATCCAAATGAAAAATCAAAATTTATACCAAGAGCAAGTTTCGGTTTTTTTTTAGAATTCAAAACCATGCTAAAATATTCATTTCACTCTGCTCGTCCCGTTTTGGAAATAAGTATGATTAAAACGTTTGTTTTGAACACCAAATTCTATAATTCTATAAAAATTTGATCATTTTAAAATTAAAATTCAAAATATTAAAGATAGCAGTGACCTGAAACATTGGTGGACAATTTTTTCAAAAATTAGAGGTCTTATTTTAGTCCAAAATCAACTAGAGAATCAACTGATCATCAAAATCTCAGCGGGTCACACCGACAACCCCATGATTTGACCTAAAATGCATTTATATGTAATCAAAAAATTATGCGTGTGTACAATTTATTTCAAAAGTAATGTATACTCATATTTTTAACCATTTATTTTTCATATTTTAATTCAGATTTATTACAATAATTATTACATTTATCAATTGGCGAAAAGAACGAAAAGTACGGTTAATGCTATGCAACACAGCGCATTGCGCATTATTGCAGTTGCCAAATGCCGTTTCTACTGCATTCTGTGTAGGTAGTACGCATGATTGATGATAATATTGTTATTACGTAAAAATATAGAATAATATAATATTATTATGTTGTAATAGGTCAGTTATTATTTGTCTGTTAATACGGTGTAATAATATAATAATTATTATTGTAAAGCCAATCATTATTATTCTCTAATCGACGTAATTAATTACACGTTTGTATCGTTATTATAATTTGTTTATAGTAATTATTGTTTCATTTGTTCCGCAGATATAATACCGAAATAATAATTAATAATTATTTTTAATGATTCTCAACCATCTCTCGGTCATTGTATTATTTGCCAAATTATATTTATAATAAAAAAATCGTCAACTGGCAGAGCGTTTTTTTTTTTGAGCTGATCATTTAATCAATTTTTTAATTATTTTTATTATTATTAGGACTAGGGAGGGACAGCTCTAAAAAAACTTAAAATATGAAAAAATGCTAAAATAATCTCTTATAAAACATAAATTTTACTGTAAAAACTCAAAATATTTAAAAATTGTATTGTAGGTATAATATATTTTAATATGTATTATTAATTCTTCTTCTATTATTTATGGAATTTTTTTAATTTTTATTCTTTTTAAGCTTACATTTAAACAAATAAAAATATCAAACAATATTCAATCTCTTTAGTTATTTAGGGAAAAATTTTCCAATACTAAGAAAACTCAAATTAAATATTGCAAAATAGGTGAAATATGCACTTAAAATTCAAATGTAACCGAAATATGCACTTATATTGAAAAAAAAAAACTGTATACAACTTCTGGTGTTATGAAACGCATTTCTATATTACTTAGCTATGTTTCGAATGATTTTTGAAAAACATGCTAACTCCTATAATAAGTCCCTAGCCCTAATTATTATTATTTTTGAAAAGTGGATGCCGTATATTTTTTCAAAGCAAAATTTTAAATTTATAAAATATATGTTAAGGCAAATTATTTGGTTGGGAAACGGAATCAACGGATTGGCGATGGGAGTATAATAGCAAATAACAATAACTATGATTAACCTAGTAAAAAATAACTCGTTTTTGACCTAATAATTACTAGTTTTATTAAAGTCATCTGGTAAGTGTCTATCACATTGTGTAAATTAAATAAAATATGAAAAGAGCGCTTGTTATTATCACCTTGGTCGTCACACTAACGTCTTTATGAATTTAATGTAGCCGGTACTCATGAAAAATTACTTTTTGACTTTCTCATGTCTTCATTCGTCGAAATTACAAATGGGCGAATTAAGCACCATCAATTTACACCACTATAATTCACTACACATCTCATATTAGTTTTTTGCGAAATAGATTTTTGGTTTTTGGTTTTTTTTTTTTTTATAGTTTCCAGTATAAAGCGCCAAAATAGAAAAAAATGCACGAAAATTCGATATAATTAACGATGGGTGTACTTCGCACGACGGGTGGTATTCTCTTGACGGGCGTATTAAATTTTAAAGAAACGATAAATCATTTCTTCAGTGAAACGATTCTGAACGAAGGAAGTTAATAATATAAGAAAAAAA
>JAIPRM010005282.1:0-20852 GCA_025469315.1 Stegophylla sp. TES_Ste_2020 | reverse complement strand
ACAGAAAAAAAAAAAATAAAAAAAAAAATAAACATCATTGTAAAAACACTAGCTTCTTCACTTTGTTCAGAATCTAAAATAAACATCATTGTAAAAACACTAGCTTCTTCACTTCGTTCGGAATCTAAAAGTGTGTGCATCGCATCATGGGGTGTTCTTCGCATTTTGGGTGGGATACTCTTGAAGGTATATTGAATTTTAAAGAAATGATAAATCATATCTCCAATAAAACGATTCTGAGAGGAGCTTCAACTAATATAAAATAATAATTATGAGTAAATAATCAAAAAATTATGGTTTCCGAGTCGTAGTAGTCTTATCAAAATACGTTCAAGTTCTCATAAATTTTATCACTGCGCAATTATCGGGTTATTATATAGACCTTATATATCGGTATAAGGTCTATGGATTTATTATTATTCTCTTTGCGTGTTATCGCAGTCCGCGATTCTAGTGATATGAAAAAAAATAATAAATCCGAGATCTAACAGACTGAAGTCTGTTGCATCATTATTCATTATAATAATTGTGATTTTCATTCAAAAATAAATTTTATCCCATGACTGCTGTTATCTCATTTCGTTTTCATAAAATGTACCCAACATTTTTCACCCATGTTTTTGTTCAGTGAAATTTTTTACTCACGGCAAGTAATTCTTGAACTTTTTTCCTCAACGCTATTGTTTTAAATTTTGTCGGTGAGTTTTTTTTTTTTTTTGTCTTCTGCGTAATGATATAAAATGTGAATACAATCGTCTATGTCTCTAAACATGACTATGAACGGTTTATTTATTACAAATGATGTAGTATTATATCATCCGAACTAACAGAGTTATGATAATAAGATTCAAATTATGGTAATGTACATATTTATTTTTAGATATTTGTTGCTCATATTTTGCGCATTCTTGTGGTGTGCTGTTATGTGTGTTACATGAGCTTAATGCCGCATGTTTTGTATTCTTGTTTAACCTTCCATTATTTCGTTTTTTCAATTTGATCAGGAGTTTGAAACAACCTTTAATGGTGATCAAGAAAATATAGTTTACAGAAGATTAACCATGTTTTGTTGGGGTAACACAGTAAATGGGGAACTCGGTCTTGGTGGTATTGAGGATAATCATATCCTCAGTCCAGAAGAGATAACCAATTTTGAAAACATAAGTAACATTAAATCAGGTAAGTCTCAAAAACGTATAATCCACATAGACTATAAAAATTACCCTCTACATACTGAATATGTTTGTAGTGGCTTGCGGAAAGAATCATACATTAACTGTCACTGAAGATGGAAAATTATATGCTTGTGGTAGTAATGATTTTGGTCAGCTAGGACATGAGGGGTCTCGAACTAAATTACGTGTGTATATTCATTAAATATTAAAACAATTTAAGCTATAACATAGGGTTTATTATTGTGAAGTATTTATTTGTATATTTGTTTTTTCTTAGACCAAATAATGAGTGTTGATTCCCTTGTAATGATAAGAGTTGCATGTGGTGAAGCACATTCAATGGCACTGAATGAATGGGGTCAGTTGTACACTTGGGGTTCTGATTCTTGCTGTCAGTTAGGTAAAGTTTGAACAGTACATTGCATATATTAATTACAAGTTTTAAAATGGGGAATCTGATTTTTAATTATTTTTAGGACTTGAAACTGATGGAGAAATACAATACAAACCAAAAATTGTTAGATCATTAGCTACCCACCAAGTTGTTCAAATTAGTTGTGGATATAAACATTGTATGGCTCTAACAAATCGTAAGTCAATTTACAAAGTTTAGATATTATTATTATTGAAATGGATATGTGGATTATGCTTGAAAAAGAGTATATACTAAATATCAATGTATTGGCCCACATACCCTTTATAAAATAATCTATTAATAATAAAATAATTAATAACTATTCATATACTTTATCATTACATCTTTTTGTATACTAAAGATTGTTTAGTATACAAAGTGTTTTATAAACATATAGTATTGCATTACATACATATTTAGATGGTGAATTGTATACTTGGGGTTCAAATGAGTTTGGACAATTAGGCCTTGGTCTTGGTCCCACTAATGTGTCTAAGCCAACATTGGTGGAAGCACTCGTAAGTTTGCCGATTTCATTTATTGCATGCGGTGGATACCATAGTTTCATTGTTTCCAAATCAGGTAAGATCAATTTACCATTGTAGCTTTATGTTAAATCTTAAATATATTAAGATCAACTGTCAGAAATTGACCCATAAAAATGTCATCAAATGATAGTCCCGAAAAATTTGACTGGTCAATTGACCAATTTTTATTTTTTGTTATTTTACTGCCATAATGTTGGCTACATTATTTGACAAAATATAATCTTTTATTACTCGTTCACTTTTTGTCACTTATTTTGGTGTAAATGACTTATTTTAAATGATAAATTTGGATTCATATGAAATACCTACTTGAATTTAAATAACCTTTTTTTCTATCAATTATTATGTGTATTATAAAAAAAAAAATCAATACTGATAACAAATGTCAGTTACTCGATTATTAATTACAGCCATAACCATATTTTTATTTATTTTTTTTCATTATTATTTAAATTTAACAATGAATATCATTAGATTTGTTTTGAAAAAGAAAATTAAATTGATATTTTTATAAATACTGAATTTTGCATTATTTTTATTGTTGGTTTCCTACATAAAAAATTGACTTCATTCATGATTATACATCATTTATGTTATAAAATGATAAAATCTGTAATAAAATCAATAGTTAGTTTTAAGACTTCATATATTCAAAGTTTAATGGTCACTATATATTAATTTTAATGAATATTTAGTAACTATTTTCAATTTATTTATTATGTATTTTCTACTATTCAATACTGCAACCTCAAAATATCACACACTATTTTTGTTTTATTAGGTGCTGTTTTTGGTTGGGGTAAAAATGATTTTGGTCAATTGGGAATAAACAATCAGATTAATGTATCGACTCCTAAGCAGTTAAATACTATACGTAGTGTCAGAGTAAAATATATTACTTGTGGAGAAGATTTCTCAGTATTCCTAACATATGTAATACACAATATTATAATATAATATCAAAATAATTTTAAAGTTTATTTTTATATTCATAGGATGGTGGTGTATTTACTTGTGGTGCTGGTATGTATGGCCAATTAGGACATGGTTCTTTTTCAAATGAAATTGTTCCCAGGAAAGTTATGGAGCTCATGGGCAGTACTGTAACTCAAGTTACTTGTGGACGGTATTTAATTTTATTGAATTATTAATATTTTAATTACATATTTTATTATTTTTAGGAGTCATACTTTGACTTTGGTACCTTCAAGAGGCCGTTTGTACTCATTTGGTCTTGGTGGTGTTGGACAGTTAGGTACAAAAGCCTCAGCTAATTCAAATACCCCTCAGTTAGTAGTTGGACCTTGGTTATCTCCATCTGGGACATCTATGGTAGAAACAAAGAAACAATATATTATTAAGAGTATTTATGCAGGAGGTGATCAATGTTTTGTTAAAGTTACTCACAAAGAGGTATTCATTATTTTAATTAATTAACTAATTATAACCTTTAACTATAAATACTATAGATTCCTCACTAGCCACGTAAACACGTTGCATGAAAAATTAATGTTGACATTTTAATAGCTAATATCAGGTCTGTCGTAAATGCTCGTTAAAACTGTTGGCAGTCGATACTTTGTACCGCTTTTTTGCACCGACCTCCAACAGCATTTTTCGCTTAGTACTAATTGTACTATGAATTAATATTTAATTAACCTTAAAATAAGATTCATGCATTTAAATTCTGTGCAAATAAAATACAAATTAATTCTGTTGGTTCTTATCAACATCTACCATGAGTTTTATTATAGACCACTAAAAAACCACCCAATGAGCAGTCTACAGTAATTATAATCAATGGTACAATCTAAAAATAATTTTATAAAAATAACTGTATTATATTTTAGCATGAAATACCTCCAGATGATTATAGAATATTAGACCAGAAATCTCAAATTTGTACTGTGCAACTTTCTGATGTCATAAATTTATCAACCATACTACCCGATATTCCAGTTGATCAAGAACGAATGTCGTATGTTTGATAATATTTTAATTAAAAAATATTAATATTAAAATAATTATTATTTTGTGTTTTGTTAAGATTTGTTGAAACAGTAATGAGTAGTGTTGCATGTTTAAATTCTTCATTTTTACTAGTAAATGATAGTCATTATGGTTGTTCAGAAAATAATCATGGAATTAATTTTGATCTTGCTGCACAATGTTTTGATGCTATTAGCCATGTACGCAATACATCATTGAGCGACTTAGTAAGTTTAATTGTTCTTATTTAAGTCATTTTATTTCACAATTACTAAAAAATATTTAATTATTTTTAGATATTAACATCATTAGCCTGTGCAGTTGATTCTTTATCATTGCCTCCTCCTGATGTAGAGTCATTGAGACTATATTTGACATTACCAATGTATCACGAGTTTAAAAACACTACGAATGCCACTATACTTCAAGTACCTTATGGCGAAGCTTTATTAAATTTGAAAAATACAGAAGTAGATACTATTGGTAAGTAGGTATTTAATTTAAAAAATATATATACATATATATAATATAATGTATATTTTACAGTGTATATACACATATTTTGAGACATGCCTAATTAGAAATAATAATTTAATTTTTAAGATTCTGAGTAGAGCAAAGAAGTTTTAAAAGCTAGTATTTTTTAAATGATGTTTATTATTATTTTAAGTGCATGTGTTTTTATATAGAAAAACTTGTGCAAAAGTTTCAACCAGCAACTTTTTAAAACACAATTTAATTCATGTAGATACTTTTGGGAGGTCATTTTTCAAAATCCTCAAAAGTTTCTGTAACATTTTGGAACCAAAAATTTGACAAAAATGGCTTTATCCTTTTTTTTAAAAATTCAAACTACATGAAAATTTATAAATAAGTAAACAATAATGAAGAAAACACTTATGCGAAATAGAACTTTGAAAATTTGAAAAAAAAAAAGTGCGTGACAATTTTTTTAACACTTTTTTCTGTTCTCAGGTAATAGTGGGATCTAAAATTAGTTGAGTGTAAAATAATTATTTTGTTATATTAATAAACTTCATAATTGTTAAGTAAAATTATCTCATATAAACTAAAGCTCCACTCAGAATTATTTTATTGAAGAAATTATTTATTATATCTTTAAAATCTAATACACCACTAAATTCCACCAGATGAGCAAATTTTCTGATTGATAACCCATTGTCCAAATTTTTCAAAATATGTTCAAATTTTTAACTTTTCCCTTCTGTTTTCACCATATATTTTTGACACTTTTGTACTGTAGACTGGATATTCTTCAAAAACAGATGGGTTAATATATTATTAACATTTAATTTATAAAGTCAAATTCCAGAAAATTACTACATATAAATTCAATACTGGTACTAAACGATGTCCCGAAGAACTTCTTTGGGACATTGGGACATGAATTCCAAAACCGGTAACATCACAAAAATCTGAAAAAAAAATGGCCATCCTAGTATTACAGCATTTGCATAATACCAAACATGCATAAATTTAATTACATATACGTAATATTATTTCCACATATCCATTCCAATATTTTCTTTACAATATCATGTAAATCACATTTGATATCATGTAACTAATTTATTATAATTTTATTTGCAGAAACATGGATTTCTTCAATGCCAGTTATATATTTTGAAAGTCTAATTAATGTGTTTAAAAATGTATTTATTGATCAATTGAATAATAACACAAATAATCCTGTAAGTATAAATTTATTTCTTTGTTCTTTTAATTAGTTTATAAATGTTACTACTCCCCAATGAAAAAGGCAGTTACTACTCTCTTAACATTTTTCTGATTATCACATATTAGATATACACAGTTTTATTCCTACTTATCTTTAATTCTTTACTCTCTGTTGCTACTGTCCATTCTTCTAGTTTAGTGTCAACTTTCTCTAGACCTTTCCTCAGGGGTGAGCTATAGAGACTGTAGCCCTTTCCGAATTTTAAGAAAATTTTGAAAAATGTGTAATAATGAAATGTTTCTTTAAAGACATAATTTTCCCCTACATATTCTCAACAAATTTTCTAGAAACGAGGAAATCAACCTAAACTATCATCTGTAAAAATTATGCACCTTGGTACCCTCACCCTGTATATTCTTGGTAATTCTATACATTACTAACGTTAACAGTTAAAGACTCAACGCCAAACCCTTGTGCATTCCTACTTTGACTTTAAAATCTTCAGTTTTTCCACTAATACTTATTACTCATGTACCTGCTCATTCTTACATGTTTTCAATTACATTTGAATACATCTGTGGCAAACCATTCTTCATTAAAGTTCACTTCAATATCTTTTTCAGTACTCTGTCATGGGCCTTCTCTAGATCAATTAATACCATACATAACATCCTAAATTCCCTTTTTCTCAAAAAATTCTTGGGTTTAAAAAAATTGACTTTTTAAAAAATATTCTATTTGAAAGTATTATATTTTATTCTCTGGAAATTTCGGGGGAAAATTCCAAACACTTACTAAGTTATAAACTATTATAGTGCTAATTGTTAAGTATATTATTAATCGCGTTTTTGTAATCGGCATGCATGATAACTTGACAACCATTTAACCAATCGTTCTGTAATTTTAGTAGGTACTTTTACACAGACTACGAAAAATGAAATTGGCTCATTTGCTATTAAATGTTATTTTGGAATCAATCAACTTTAAAGGTCCACCATTTAATGCATTTTTGCTCAAACAAAATAATCATAGTTTATCATATGACCATAGTTATACTAATTTTAAGAATATGTATAAATTTTTTTTGTGACTTCCAGTAAGCCAAAATCGTACCCACCACCAAGTAAAATATTTTTAAATAACTTCATTGAGATTAGAAAAATATTTATACAAAAAATAAATTTAAACATATAAATATTTGTATTTATAGTTGAATACTTCAAAATATATATCAGATAATTGCGAAGTCAGAAAATGTTTTTTTTATGTGACACCTCCTACAAAAAAGGACATTACTTATTGTTTTCATTATTTGTTTTATTTGATTATCTGATTGTGTTTTTTTCTTGATTCCCAACGAAAAAGGCATTAACTCAACTCTGCCAAAGAGGTTGCAAATCAAATAAAATATAAAGTCCTAGTATTTGGTTTACTAGCGAATAAAGACATATCTTTAGTTACGTCTATTTTAAATATAAATTACCAGCAAAAATAGTCGCAATTCCGAAAAATATTGTTTATTTCCCATGAAAAAATTAACCCTCGAAGAAAGACTTAACTCGAGTTATACATTTTTGTAGTTTCTATAATAAGAGGACGTAATTCAAGGTATTAGGTTAATGGAAGAAGATAATTAGAAAAAACAAACATTTTCTAACTTGCTCTAAAAATGCAAATGAACTATAACAATTTTTTTTTAAAAACATTGCAATCAGAATAAGAATTTAATTCTGAAGACTAAAAGTAGCTACAATGAAAAGTTATTAAAATTGAGTTATGTGCTTCTTCATAGGATGTGTTGAATTAATTTAATGATGAATGAAAATAATTTAAGTATTTGGCTTAGAAAGAATAGTGTCTCCTTAATGGTCTTACACAAATAATTGGCTCCATTGTTGATAGACATGCTTACTACATATATTAATTCTACATTATATTTTGTTGTATTGAAACAAATTAACAAAATTATAGTGTATTATAGTTGCTTTATGAAATTGATAATTACTGAATTTGAATAAATTATTTATTAATTACTTATGATCTATAATTTTTAGCAACAAATCTATTGGGATAAAGCTCTAGTAGTTGCAGCTTCAGTGTTAGCTAAATTAAATAAATTGAATTCCAATTTAAAAGGACATCAAGTAAAGAAAGGTAAATTAAAAGTGCCATACACCATGTTTTATATTCCTCAGTTAGCTGATAAAATAGATATACGCTTTGATTACATGAGATGGGCACATGCAGATGTTAATGGACCTAATGTAAGCATTTACTATAATTTATATGTATGAATTGTAATAATATTATAGTATTATCAAAAGTAAACTATTTTAATATTTTAGGACCAGGGATTTTATTTTTGTAATTATGCTTTTTTATTTGATGCTGAAGCTAAAACTGTACTTTTACAAGTTGACCAAAAATTGCAAGTATGTACATATAAAAAAATAAAAAATGCTCATTTTGAAATCATTAAATACATATTTAATGGATTTTAGATGCAACAAGCTATGCAAGATGCAGCAACCAGAGCATTTACACAAATGTTTTTTTCGGATGGTAGCCTCCTAAATAGTGTAAATCAATTTATTGAACTTACTGTTTCACGCCATAATTTAGTAGATGATGCAATACGTGAACTGTCTCAATATACTCAAAATGATTTTAAAAAGCCTTTAAAAGTGTGTTGTATTTTAAATATTTCCATCTGAAATATGAAATAATACTTGTAAATGTAATTTAGGTAAGATTTATTGATGAAGAAGCTGAAGATGCAGGTGGAGTGAAAAAAGAATTTTTCATGCTTCTTATCAAAGAGATTTTAGATCCAAAATTTGGAATGTTTGTTAATTACGATGAGACAAATTTTATATGGTTTAATGATTATTCCTTTGAAGACCTCAGAATGTATTACTTAATTGGTATAAAATCATAACTTTTAATTTGTATAAAAAATTTTAATATGTTAATTTCTTATTCTTTAGGTTTAATGTGCGGCTTGGCAATTTATAATTTTATCATCATTGACTTACCATTTCCTTTAGCATTATACAAAAAATTACTTAATGAACCTGTCACCTTTCAAGATCTTAAAGATTTGAATCCTACCTCAGTTAAGTAAGTTAATTATATTGATTACTATTGATGATTAAATTAAATGCTTAAATTTTACTTCAGGAGTTTTGAAGAATTATTAGCCTACAATAAACCAGATCTCAGCGATGTATTTAATCTCACTTTTGAAATAACTAGAGATGTTTATGGTGAAATCCAAACAATTCCATTAAAACCTAATGGAGAAAATATACTAGTTACTCAAGGAAATAAGTAATTAAAAACAATTATTAGTGCTACAATAATAATTATTGCGCTATACTACTTAAATTTTTTAAATTATATTTGTTTTTGTTTTTTATTTAGACATGAATTTGTTGATTTGTACGTCGATATGGTTTTAAATGTTAGAGTAGAGAAACAATTTAATGTATTTAAAGAAGCATTTTTAAAAGTGTGCGGTGGACGTGTGTTGAGATTATTCCATTCACAAGAACTAATGGCTGTTGTTGTTGGTAATCAAGATTATGACTGGTCTGAGTTAGAAAAAAATGCTGAGTATAAAAATGGTTATACACAAGATGATGAAACTATTAAATTATTTTGGGATGTATTCCATGAATTTGATGTTGATTATAAAAAGAAATTTTTACTCTTTCTCACTGGCAGTGATCGTGTTCCTGTAATGGGAATGAAAGCTATAAAAGTTAGTTTATATATATATATATATATATATATATGTGTAATTTTTTTACATTCTAATAATCATTCAAAATTTTTCAGATTTATATACAGCCCACACAGGATGACAATTTCTTGCCTGTAGCACATACGTGTTTTAACCTCTTAGATTTGCCAAAGTATAAGACAAGAGAAAAATTAAAATATAAATTGGTGCAGGCTATACATCAAACACAAGGATTTTCTCTTGTTTAGTGCATTCCACAACACACTTCAATAAAAATTGAAAATTAATATACAATAAATATGATTATAAAAATTAATGACAATTAGAGCTCAGCAATTTTGTTTTATTGTTAAATGTCAGGGTTATATTGTTCACATGAATCACTGTTATATTTTTGTTCTTGAGCATCTAGTTTTACATTGTTGTTACTTAAATAATTAATTAGGGTATTACAGGTTAGTAAATTATGTTTATTCTGGGCCATGGTTTAAGATTAAGATGTTTAGTATCAAATTCTGGTAAAGTGGTCCATAAAATATCTATCTGAAACTGTTGTAAAATCCTCCTACTAGTATTTCGCAAGGAAAAATTACAAATTAAGTTTTATTTGAATTTTCATTTGAAATTGTTTTTTACTGTCAAGCTTAATCAGTTAAATGTATGTTTTTTTATTGCCCTTTAAGTATGTTTTATGTTTTAAGCAGCTTTCAATTTACTCATACATCAAACACTTATTTTTCCTTAAAGTATTAGTATCACTAATAAGGAAACCATTTAAAATTGATTCAGGTAGTAGTTTTGTAGTCACAGTAAATAACTGTTTTATTAGTTATTAATTTAATCTGTCTGTCTTAAATTTTTCTAGATGGGGGGGGGCACCCTAGCTCACTTAAATAAAATTAAGACAAAGAACAAAATTTTTAATTGATTTTATCAAATTTAAAATTACTTAGAGCATTACTATTTTTCCAAATATTATATTATAAATCAAATGTTTTATTTAATTGATTGTTAAAGTAAATTAAAGTGAGTATTACAATATACCTATGTTAAAATCATTCAGATTTTATGTCATAAATGGATAAATTAAATGACAATAAAAAAATAATTTTAAAACTAATGTAATCCTCTTGAAAACATACAAATCTAGATGAATGTCTTTATTATATTTTTAAATATGTACTAAAATTAAAAAAAAAAATTATTTTTGTTGACCAGTGTTTTGAAATATATAATTAACTTAAAATTAAAAATAAAGTAATGTAACTTTCAATCATGTAAATAGCTGTTGAAATAATAATTTTTAAAATAAAAATTGATTTTAAATAATAGCTATTTAAACATTTTAAATCAATCATGGTAAACAAAACTATTGGTATTTATAATTATCACTAAATAATTAATGTTTGAAATATTATATATTTATTTTTATAAAATACTATTTGAAAAATGCTCTGTAGAAATAATTTATTTTAAAGACATTTAAGTGACCTATAAAAGTTGTTCAATATAACCAATAGTCATAACAGCCAAAATAATAAAAATAAACTTCACCATTTATGAACATATTATATTATGTATTGTATTTTATTACATAGTCATGACGTAAATAATATATTTTTAAAAATTATTGTATTTTAATTCTTATTACATACAAAAAAAAAGCGATTATCATAGTAAATGTTACAAATTATAATTTTTTGTATAATACAATACTGTATTTTTTTATACAGTTTATTGTAAATTTGTATTTTAATTTATGTTATTTAGAACCAGATAATTTAATAATATCTTTACTGCACTAAACTAAATGATTTTAGTTATTTAATCATAATTCAAAAAATAATGGTACTAAAAACTAGAAATTTTCTCCAATTATCATCATCACTAGGTTTATAGCGTTTATGTTAGTCTACTTTTATGAAGGTACACATATATTTACATTTTTATAAAAATCAGCATAATTTAAGTTTCTATTCATGAACATTTTAGATGGCAAAAGAAAGATTTTAGATTTAGAATGGAGTAAAGAAACTAGTGTTTTTATTATGATTTTTATTTTTTATTTATTCATATGATAAGTTTCCTAAACCTCTAGACCACAAGAAAAGCGTTGAAATAGTAGGTATTTAATATAATATCTGAAAATTTTGAATCTTCAAAGTAGAATGATTAGAAAACAATTGATGTGTGCGGATTTTAATTCATATCATCATATTCAGTGTCAAAAAATACAAAAGATGGGCAAAAAACATTACCAACCGTTTAGTGTGTTTGTTATTTAGAAATATACCATAAAATTTAACCATATTTTTCAGATTTTTTTTCAATCAAACCTCTGTAAAATGTTTTAATTTAACCAAAATATTCGCAAATAAAATATTTGCACGGTCATTTCGATGCATATAATTTCAACAGTTTATTTACACTTCCACAGATGTTAATTTGACGCATTTCATAATATTTACCGAAGGCCGTAAGATTTTTATGTCGAAAACTGTGCTTCCCTCTGCAAATCAAAAATATCTATCATAGTCAGTAATAGTTGTGAACTATTCCACTGAGTCATTGCATTTCAACAACGTACATAGGAATTTACATTCGTGTTTCAAATAAGAAACGATTAACACAGATGAAATTATAAACTGTTTACTTCGTAAGTATCCTAAAAATTAACTAATCCTATCCTATGATAAGTCCAAATAATTTAAATACAAACAAAATAATATTAATATATTGTATAGTATTCATAATAATTCAAGTGTTTATCAGCATTTGAAAATGTTATCTCTATCGAAATACAGCCAATGAGAGCTCGCGAATTCCCACGGGTTTCGATGAATGGTGTATGGTATGCTTATAATGCAATCTGACTAGCTATTGATAAAAAACAATATAGCGTCTTTGGTAGCGTTATCCTCCGGACTAACCTTAAAAAATAAATGTAACGCCACTCGGTCGATTGGGCTTATCCTCTTTACGGAAGTTCTGTCATGAGTCTTTTCGTGTTTAGTCAATAATAAAATTAATATTTGATATATTTTTACATTCAGTTTAGTTAGTTTATTGAGTTCTCCGAGTACATTTCAACATGGCCAAGTTTGATTTAACGAGCAAGATGACAAAATATCTAGACCGGCATTTAGTTGCCCCGTTACTGGAATTTTTATGGGCTAAAAAGGTAGGAACTTTTTTGTTTCGTGTTTTAACAACAAACCGTATGCACTAGGCGTTCAAATATTTATACAAACATATTGTATACTTATAAAAATAATCCGCCATGTAATTGATCCAAAACCATTTCTAATGTTAAAATTTTTATCATGTTTTGAAATTGAACAAATGTAATTTTCCTATTAAATATCTTGTGTAAAATTTAACTTAGTATTTTGTTACAACGTTAGATATTTATATTAACAATGTGTCACTATAAAATTGTAAATTTAAATATTTGTTGATTAATTGTCCTTTTTAACTTTTTACTTAGATCTACAATGAAAATGAAATTTTGCAAGCCAAATTGGACATTCTCAATAAAACCAACATGATGGATTATGTTATTGAAATTTACAAGCAATTAAATTCTGACAAAGAAGTGCCTGAGGTATGTAAATTTTATTTTCTAACATTTTTGATTTCAATTGAACAACATTATTTTTAGGAAATGAAAACAAGAAGAGATGAAATTGTATCACAGCTTCATCAACTTCAGAGTGAAGTTAACGTTGTAATGAATTTTCTTGGAGATGATAAAGTTATGAAAACCATGGAAACTATGAGAGATCCAAAAACTTTATCAAACTATTTAACCAAAGAATTCAATGTAAGTATACTACTGGCTTTCATTTTATTGTTAAATTAAAATTTTATAATTTAATTATAACTAAAATATTAATTTGGTATTTAAATATCTAAATATTAATAAAGTTATATTTATTTGTTTTAGTTTAAAGTAGAAATGATGGAGAGCATGTACAAATTCGCAAAATATCATTATGATTGTGGAAATTATGCTGGTACAACAAGTTATTTGTACTTCTATTTATTGGTTATGTCACCTACTGATAAGGTTAGTGCCAAATTTAAACAATACTAAATTCAAAATTAATTTAAATTATGTTTGCAGAACTACTTGAATGTTCTTTGGGGAAAATTGGCATCAGAAATTCTTATTCAGAACTGGGAGACAGCTCTTGAAGATTTGAACAAACTCAGAGAGTATATTGATTCCAATACAAATGGGTCCCCACTGCACTTACTTCAACAACGTACATGGTTGATTCATTGGAGTCTGTTTGTGTTTTTCAATCATGTAAAGGGACGTGATCTTATTATTGATATGTTTCTGTACAGGCCAAAGTAATAAAATTGTACCTAATACAAAAGCGAAAATTGTTTTTAATGTTTTATTTTTGTAATTAGCTATTTAAATGCCATTCAAACTATGTGCCCACATATTCTTCGTTATTTGGCTACTGCAGTTATTATTAATCGTTCAAGAAGAGCTGCAATGAAAGATCTTGTAAAAGTTATTCAACAAGTGAGTTATACTTTTTTTTTTTCCATGATTTAGCTCTATAAGCTTGTTTTATAAAAATATACTTTCACTGTTATGTAATAAGTGTTCAAATTGAATGTTAAATCATTTAGTAAGGCCCTCCGCACACTACGCGATGCAATTTCACCCTCGCATGATTTCCTAGCAAAGCTAATTGGAATCCACTAACAATGCAATTTGACACGTGCGATTGGTAGTGCTAGTCGCCTGGCAATAGTATCGTGCCAATTGCATGGGATTTAATTTCAATTTTATTATTTTGTGTTCTGATTTTTCATATTTAAATTTTCAAGTTTTTTATAGGACTCTCTAGACATCCTATAAAATGCCTAAAGTTTTGTATTGGTTTCTTGTAGTTCTCTGGCCACTATAAAAGTTTGGCAGTTTATATTTTTTTCAATGTAAGGATGGACCCAATATTTCCTTTTCTTTTTTGTTTGCATCCTTTTGTACCATTAGTACATAACAATATCTTCTTCATTACTCTAACTAGCCGAACTAGACATTTTTATTTTTTCCAACATTGAAAGCAGATCAACACAAGTCTCGCGATCGACTGAATATTGTTTCATGCTGGTGGTTCTCAAATCGTACTAATTTAAACGCTTTGTGTGTTCATCACATAGTGTGCGGAAGGCCTAAATAACACTTTGTGCTAAAAAATTATGAATTTGATAAAACTTATTTTAATTTAGATATTTAGTTTTTTTTTTTTTTTGTTCATACCCATATGTATATTAACATTTTTTCAATATTTTTATAAATCAGTGAATATTATTGAAATGTAATCAACTTAAAGTATTACAATTTCTTTTAGGCACTTTGTTTATATTAATAATATTATATATGTTTACATACTAAAATATAATTTTAGTAAATATAAAATATTATATTTTTGTAAGGCAATTTATATCAATTTTTATGTTTAGGAATCTTACACCTATCGTGATCCAATAACTGAACTTCTAGAAAATCTCTACGTAAACTTTGATTTTGAAGGAGCCAGAGACAAATTACATGAATGTCAAATTGTTCTTTTTAATGATTTCTTCTTGACCGCTTGTCTTGATGATTTTGTAGAAAATGCTCGTTTAATGATTTTTGAAACATTTTGTCGTATCCACCAGTGTATCAGTATTGGGTAGGTATTTTCAATTGTTATGTGTTTTTATTACTTTCAAAGAGATTAAATTATTTTTGTATCATTTAGAATGTTGGCTGAAAAACTGAATATGAATCCAGAAGAAGCTGAATGCTGGATTGTGAACCTTATCAGAAATGCTAGGTTAGACGCCAAAATTGATTCAAAGCTTGGACACGTGGTTATGGGAACTCAACCTTTATCACCATACCAACAACTTCTGGAAAAAATAGACACGTTATCAGTACGATCAGAAGCATTACAACAACTCATTGAGAGAAAAGTCAAAGCTAAAACCCAAGAAGTAAATTGAATCTATAATTTTTTTTTTTTCCGTCAATTCCTTACCTATATTTATCTATTTATTTATAGCAAGATCCACTTTGGTACAACCCCTGAAAAACTATCAACTATGGTAAGTCGTCATCAAGAATTTTTTTCTAATAAAACAACAATTATATTATTTAAGAAATGTTATTTTATTTATTTAATTTCAATGATTAAAATAACTTTCAATTCATTTGTTTTGTTATTTGATATCCTAAAAACTTCAAATTTGATATATATATATAATAATTAATTTTAATAAGATATATATTATTTAAGATCCGGTGTGGATGATCCCAAATAGTTGTGTAAATCTTGAATGGTTGAAGATACCAATTTTACTTTCACCGTATCCATATTCAGGCGTTTGTGAGCAACAAATCGATGACATCCACCAAATGAATAATAGTAATTACCTCCTTCTTTTCCAACAATCCATAATACATCTATTGGCGGAACTAAATTTTTAAGATTTGGATCCTGAATCCAAACAGATACATATTAATTTATGATTGTAAGTTAATATATAATGATAAAAATATCATTTTATCGGATAAATTTAAATTCAGAATACCATAATTAAAATATACATAAAATTATTCCTTTGTATTAAATGTATTTTCTTTTCTTTTTTTTTTTTTACTAAATAAGCTAGTACCTTCTTGTTTCTTAATGAATTTAATTACAGAATAAGTTTTAAATATATTATTTCAACACTTACAGATAAAGTATCCATTAAACTTTTAACCTTTTCTTCATCTACCTGTGGTGGTATTGGTCTTATAATTTCATTTAGAGGCATTTCATGTATTTGTTCAATACTATCTGAGTGAATGCTAGTATACCTTTTGTTCATAACTAAAATAATTTTTGATAATGTTAGTTTTATTTTCAAGAATATTCATTTACAAAAACTAAAAGAAACTTAAACTAACATTACGACAAAAACAAATTTCTAGTTAAATATGTCTTAATAAATTTGATTTCATTAAAAATGATTATTAATAATTTAGTTTATTTCCCTCCCCCTTTCCAATATTATGTTCTAAAATGGCATATAAAAAAATTTCTGTACACAACGATTTCTATATGTGGTACAGCTTAAATGGTTTTTCTTTATTGTGACATCTTGTATAGATATACAAAACTGATAGTGCACTGAATAATGAGTTAATAAGTGAAGTTACATTTAAATGGGTTTTAGTCTCTATGTATTACATATTAATCAGGTGACTGTTCCCTCGTAAAACTTTTAAAATAAATGAACCATTTATAGGTTATAGAGGAAAGGAAAGTAAATTTATGTACCTACAGTTAAGTAAAGTTAAGTGAATTATAGACAAGAAAGCGGGACATTTTGCACCGTGAATATTCTTTGCTCAGTTCAGGTACAGTTCATGGTGGATCTGTTTAAAATGACGATTATTATTATTATTTATATTATTAACTTCCTTCATTCAGAATCATATTATTGAAGAATTGATTTATTGTTTTTTTTAAATTCTACTCTTCTTAGAGTTCTCTGTCCCAAGGAGTGAAGAATACCCGTGTGTGAAGTATGTTCGGTTTTTTTTTCTTATTGCTTAAAGTTGAAATATGTAAAAAATGATAATTTCTCACAAAATAACATTTCTTCAATCAAAACCTCATAAAACAATTAATTTTTAATCCAACTGATATTCTTTCACAAAACAACCTCGTGTATTTATCTTGAGTTAGCTAAATTTTCTAAGAGGTTCTCAATGTATGATTTTTGCACATAATAAAAGTTAAAATTAGCTTAAGTTTTGTAAATTATTATGTTGTTAAACATACTCTAAGTAAAACTGGCAATTATAGTTCTATACACTTAACTGAAGCTCCTCTCATAATTGTTTTATTAAAGAAATAATTAATCATTCACTTAAAATTCAACACATCAACTATCAAGAATATCTCACCAGAGAAGTAAAATCATGATGCAAAATTTGCCTTTTTTGCTACTGTACTTGACTGTTTACTTTGTGTGTACAAGTGATAATTACATGAAACAAACTGTTCTACATACTTTATACAAGAATAAGGTATTCATATGAAATTTCAACAATATAGTTAATACATTTTAATTTACAACAAAATATCTGCACAGTGAGAGCACTGGATATCTTAATTATCTTTTATGGTGATCAAATGAACTAGATTGTATGTTTTACCACATATTGAAATTTATTTCTAGTATGTACATTGAGAACTTTTGAAGAATTATTGAACTGTTTTAGGTAGATTTAACATCTCAAATTCATTATAATGAAATTAATATAAATTCATATTTAAATATATTATGTAAAATATTATACTCATTTATATTATTTCTATTTTGATATCAGTACAAAGCAAATTCCTTACCTATTTTTGGTCCAGCAATTAAAAATCTTTTTAATTGATTCATATGTATAAATATAAGCTATTTAACTTCACAATGTTATACTACAATACCTTGAATGCCTGTGGTTATTACATAACTATTTTGATATATATCATGATGACTCATATTATGTAAGTATATTACCTATACTTAATATACATTGCCACTTCCTAGTTCCTTAGGATTATCAAAAATCAAAATTATACTGGACAAAATGTAATATTACCATAATATATATTTTGTACTATAGTAGGAGCGTTTGTATATATTATTATATATACAGTTCCTTGTTCTACTGTATATTCTGAACACTACAATATGAATTATACTGAAGACTGGACTGTGAACTAAATAATACTTAGTTCAGTGGGTAATATAAAATAAATAAAACATTCAATAATCACATAATATGTGATAGTATTGTACAGCCTCAAATCCTATATGATCCAATCATACAGCCCATTTACTTGATACTAGTGCAATGCTTGATACTTCCCATTGACAAACCAAGACATGATCTTCGACAGTGTACCAAGATGTTGGTTAGGATTCCACATCATAGAGTGGAATTTTTAACGTAATGTACCAAATACTATAAAATGATTTTAAATATTTTAAAATCATTCTAGTTTTCACGTATACTTACGATGTACACAACCTGCATATTATTATTCTATAATAATACAATCATGACAAAATAAACTAAATTTATTTAGTCAAGAATTTAGTATATTATGTTGTATCACAAAATCACATACAACCTAGAGGTAAATGGTTCTAGGAGATTATACTCGATGGATATTTTATAACTACCTTGCGCGTTATCTTAATTTTCAGTAGTTGTTATCATTCGCACCTAGAGAGCGTACTCTGCATAACATGTTATCTATGGTCACCACTCACAGGGACAGGTGCTGTATTATTGCAGTATTGTCCTAGAAAATGCTAAATACGTTATTTTGAATTGTAATCATGATAAAATAAGTTAGTAATTTTAATTATAAAGCACAATAATTTAAGTTTTATTAAAAGGTTATTTTAATCGCTGTATTAATTTTTGTTGTATTATCTAGCATCATATTGGTGCGTGCTTTTATTTTATTGTTTCTCTTGTCCGTTTCCTGTGACCCAGCCAAAGTACCAAGTAGTCTCACCATCGTTATTTTGGTATGTATTTTTTTTTTTTGCACTTAAGTAGCAGTGTTTTAAAAATATAGATGGAGTGTATTTTATATTTTTTTTTATTACTGCAATCAAATAAATGGGATTTCTTCATGGGCGACATTTTTAAAAGAAGCCTTAAAATAAAGGTCATTTCTTCTTGGCACTAATTTTAAAAGCAGAGTAAAAAAGAGGTCTTTAAAAATTAAGTAGTGAGCAAATTAAAATAAAATTTTTTTGAAATTGAATCGGGAAGCAAAATAACAAGGTAATTTTTGTTTTGTTATCGATTTAATGATATAATTGTACGATTCAATATTATCAATTCTGCTAGAGTAGTAACATATACATACATACTTATGTGTACAAAATATAATTTATTAATCCCTCTTTTTTTTTTCTAGTATTATGGATTCATTTCTTCGTGATAAATTTGTTGAAGAAGAGGAACTTATTGATTGGAATACTCCACCAATGTCAAAAAATATTACAAATAATGAATATTGCAATAACAACAATCCATTTGATGCAATGGAGTTAAAAGCATTCACTATGGATCCTTTTGATTTAATTTCCAATGAAACACCAAGAAGAAAAGATCCACCATGTGCTAATATATTGAGTCCAATATGGGAATTCAATTCGAGGCCATTGCAAAAAAGTATGTCGTTAACAGATACTAGTGGAGTTGCAAAAAAACTAGAAAATATCAATAAAGATCAATCTACTAATGATAGTACTACTAATAAGACTACATTAGTATGTGTAAATGATAGGGTTGTGGATCAGTCAAAAGAAACTTGTGATCCAGTGCAAATTACAGACCATAAGGAAATAGAAAATGAAGATCATAAAAGTGAATTGGCTATAGATCCAAATGATGAAATAAGTGTAGAAAAACTATCTTTATGCAATGAAGATGAAAAACAACATATTAGAGAGGAAACACGACGAAGAATTCAGATGCTTATCGAAAAAGGGGAAGAAGAGTGTTCACGAAAATCATTATTTTGTACGCCACGTCGTTACTCTAATTTGACTATTTCGACAGATAGTTTATTTAATAGAGGTTTTATACAAAGTACTTCTTGTAGCATTTCCTCTGATGAAAATTGTTCTAATAAAAGTTCCAGTAAAATAAATGTATGTATTTTTGATTGTTTTAAGCATAATTTAATGGTTTTAATTAAAATTAATAAATAAGGCTTGTTATATATTTTTTCAATTATTTAGGAAAACAATGCCAGTAACAATGATATTGGATCAAACAGTAATTTAGAGTTTCCTATAAATGAACTTAACTCATTTGATTTAAATTCATTGAAACCTGAATGGGTAATAGATAATTTCAGTGATAGTGATGGATCTATGGAAGTTCAAATTGTAAGATTATGAAAAATTATTAACTTAAGATGTTTAATTATAATATTATTTGTAGAAAGATAAATCTGAAGCAACTGGACTGGAATACCATAATGAAATTGATATTAAGTTAAAAGCTCTTAATCGCATTGGTAAGTTAAAAATTATAACCCATAATATAATTTATCTTGGACATAGGTGATTACTAGGGAACGGATATTATTGTAAATACATATTTTTTTTGGAACGAGATATTTAAAATCTGATAAAAAATGTGTATGATTTAGATCATTCTAATTGAAAAACACCCAAATTTATTTTACATATT
>JAIPRM010005281.1:7476-20852 GCA_025469315.1 Stegophylla sp. TES_Ste_2020 | reverse complement strand
TAATGTTTATATTAATATGATAACAGACAAAAAGACGGACATACTCTGCACCTTGAGTATTACTCGCTCCTCGGATGAGATTTGGTGGATGTGTTAATTCATAAAGAAACAATAAGTCATTTCTTCAGTAAAAAATTTTGAGCTGAGCTTCAGCGTATACAAGAAATTTTTTTAATTTTTCTTTCTAAAAACTTTGAATAGGCAAAAACTGAGAATAAGAAAAAAAATTGATGAGAAAAAAGTGTATGGAAAAATATTAGAAAAAAAATAAAAATTTGACATATTAAAAATTTTCTTTTAATAAATTATTCCTCATTTTATTGGCTACTAATATTTAAATTTTCATCAAGTTTGGATAAAAAAAAAAAATGTTTTAAAGACGTTTTTGTTAAATTTTAGGTAGTTTTTCACAAATTTTGGAAATAACTATTGAGATTTTGAAAAATTACTTTTCAAAAGACTAAAGAATCATTTAGAATAAAATTCTGATTCAAAAAATGTCCTGTCGAAAATTTTACACGTGTACACATGTATTTCTGTACAAAAACGTAAACGCGGAAATCAAAAAAATAAACATGATTCCATAAAAACTAATTTCTTTGCTTCATTCAGAATCTAAAGCAGATAATCAGTCGAAAAACAGTTTAATTTACACAATTATTTAATAACAATTACCGAAAGTTGTTATTTATATTGTTGTCTTCTATTGTTTGTGTATTTAAATCGAATAAATATTATTAATACATCTACTCGTATTATCTAAATTATTTAAATAAATCATTTAGCTACAGAAACACGAACCAATCGAATATTGGACATATACAACAAGTAAAACCGATATAATATTTTAACAACGCGATTTTTTTAAATTTCCCAGTTTTATTTAAATTTTCCTACACGAAATTATATCAAGAAAAAGCAGCAGAACAGCTGTAAAAACGAATGTATCCAATTAAAGTATAAAATTTCTATATGCATTGTTTATTATATATATATATATATATATATATATATATATACACATTAATATTTTAATGATTTTCGTATTTTATCCGACAAGAATACTAGTGGATAAACCTGACGACGGTACGGGTATTCGACGTTTAGTAAATGCTAGTAATTAATTAAAACCTTCATTGCGCTTCACCGCACGAGAATATTAAAACAAAAAGCGTGTTTCTGTTTATTAATTATTATATTCCACCACCGTGCAATTGGGTTGCTAATGAAACAATTGTCTCAGATAATCCTCAAGTGTATGAATGACAAAAAACGTACCTAGAGAGGTCTTAAGATCTAAAGGTAAACCACCAGGAATATTTTAATAATGTCTTCGTTTTTTTTTTTTTTTTTAATATTAATAAAAAAGTAAAGTACAGACAAGAAAGTCGGACATGTTTCGCACCATGGATATTCTTTGTTCCTTGGATCCGATGCTCTTGGTGGATGTGTTAATTTTAAAGTTTTTTTTAAATATTTTTTTAATTTCTTAAATAATTCGATTCTAAGCGATGTTAATAACATTAAGAATAATAATAATCGTCATTTTCAGCATACTCACCAAAAGCATCTGACCTGAGAAGCGAAGAATACTCGTGGTGTTAAGTATATCCGGCTTTCTTGTCTATACTTTACTTGAATTTTGTTATTATACGCGGTTTTTGTCTACTGACCTTTTAGGGGTAAAAATCAATATTGACATTTATTGGCATTTCCGATAGTTTGACGCCAATAAAATACATGTAAAATATATTGTTACAAATAGGTGTATATGAGGCGTCTAGTTTCAAAACCAGCTATATGCAATTTTCGAAATTTTTCAGAAACAACAAAAAACGAAAATACCATAAAATACTTAGTCTATAATTTTATAATAAATATTAAATCAAAGCTTTGAATGGTACACATATTGTATGTGAAAATATATTTTGTAAAAATATTATTACAAGAGTTAAATAAATTTATAGTTTTGAAATGGCTGATTTTGTTGTGAATTTAAGCATATGGCTGTTTTTGAAACCAACAATTTATTTTTTTTCACTTATGGCTGGTTTTGAAATTGACTTTATGAGATAGGTGATTTTGAAACAAACACTGGAAAATTTAAGAAATACAAAACATTTTGAATTTCATGTATATAATTACCTAATAGTAAAAAATAATAACCAAATAGAACTTAATTATAGTTAACACTTAAATTTATGAAAATTGAAAAAATTTGAGTACTATTACCATTAAAAACATGTGATTAATTATGGCTTGATTTGAAATAAACATCGTTAGATGGCTGGTTTTGACACTAACCACAATTTTCTGTTCTCATTTAATATCGATTATAGCCTTGTTTGATGTTCAATATTTTTACCGACTAATGTAATACCGTGAATATTTGGAAAATTAAAAAAAATCCATTTTGAAAAAATTATCTTTTAGCTGGTTTTGAAACTAGACGCCTCATATGAGAATATTACGAATGCCTCCGAAAATACGTACAGTAAGAATTAAAACGTTTAAAGACGTTTAAATACTATTAGCCAAATTATTGTTTAACCTCAATAATCCGCCCTCCCGTCGCGCGTCGGTGAGTTATACAACCTACCCCGTCCGCGTAGATCACCGGTAGACGGCCTATTACTGTTGTCACGGACGCCACCGAATCAACCGAACGATTAGGCTTTTACAATGGATTTTCGAGTTTTGTTAAATTACCAATGCACATATTGTTGTTTGGGTTGGGACGGACGTGAATACCGAAAATTCGAGAAATTTTCACGCGCCGCCAGTCAGTGGATTTAATCGCCCGCGCGATCTCGTCAAAAGTAATAGATAAACAATGAATTTGACCGTAAGTCGTGTGTGTGTGTGTGTGTTTTCCACAGGTAAGCGCGTACACGTTGGTGGCCATCAGCGTTGACAGATACATAGCGATTATGTGGCCATTGAAGCCGAGGGCGAGCAGACACCACGCAAAATACATAATAGCTTTAGTCTGGACGGTGGCCGTGCTCACGGCGTTTCCTATTTTGCTCGTCACCACGCTGGATCAGCCGTCACTTTGGCATCAGGTATTGTAATAATTTTATTATTGTTTTCAAAACTAATTCCTCCCCTAATTTTTGAAATGAAAAGGTATACGTGCTCAAACTAACGAATTATATTTTGACTGTATAATATTACAACAATGGTACTTAAAAAGGCACCTGTACGCATTTTTTTCGGATTAGAGCAGTTTAAATTTTGAAATATCAACAGCTTTTTTTAAAAAAAAAACCTCATAAACGGTGTAGTTTGAAGTTATTCCGTCTCATTTTCAGATTAATTCAAATAAAACTATGATAAAGAATTTCGTTTAAAAATTGGTCAATTTATTACATAATATTTCATTTGTATTTAATGTAGAAAAAAAATTAAAAATTAATAACGACCGTTATCGGAAATCAATAACGGATAAAAATTACATCATAAGTGTTTAATCTCTAAACAAAATATATTATTATAATTTTATATTAATTTATTACTATGATTATTCTTAAAAAAGTTCACATTTCGAATATTGTATAGTTTATTTGTAAAATATATAAAAAATGTGATACATTATTTACATCTATTGGAGGGAAGGGGGAGCGAGATTTTCGAAAATCTACAAAAGGGGGCGTAGAATAGAAAAGATTGGGAACCACTGATGTAAACCATTTTTATGATTTGAAGTCGTTCAAAAGGTATGTACAGCATCTCAATTTAACTAGATATTTTTTATCCATACATCATATTTGCTATTTTATTTTTGTTTAATATTTTTATTTTCTTCTATTTAAATCAGTTTCAGTTTTATCTCATAATCTATTTTGCCTAATGCAATTACTATAATTCTCATTCTTTAATATTTAGATAGGACCGCTCCCCAGCACAACCTAAACTTATAGGAGGATGCGCAATGTATAAACTTATAAATTTTAAATATTTCACTGTTGCAATAAATTATTATTATTATTATTAAAAAAAAAGGTAAAGGAGGGGAGACAAATTCCCCTTTTTTTATCTTCCCCTATAAGCACTGCTCGTACATACTTTTAATTAGTTGTTTACTTTACCTTGTTGTTGGTCGAAACTTTTGGACAATTATTTCCATACAAAAAAAGTGTTTACAGAAAAAAAAAATCCGGACATACTTTGCACCTCAGGCGGGATGCACTTGGAGGGTGTGTTGAATTTTAAAGAAACGAAAAATCATTTTTTCAATAAAACAATTCTGAGTGGAACTTCATTTAATATACAATTGTAAATAGCAATAATTGTAAGTATGTTAAACAATTATTTTTTTTAATAACAAAATAATCAAAGTCCAATTCATTATTCATGCAAATTATCAAATTTGTATAATAAGTTACATAATAATAAGTACTAGTATCACCAGATGTTCGAAATTCGACCAGAATAACAATATTAATTCATTTTTATGTGATTGTACCCTGATCATAAATATTACACTGATATACACGCATTGAACTTAAATACTAAGCTAAAATTATTTTGTTACTCATAACATTTGCGGAAAACGAAAATTGATTTTTCATATTTTTCCTTACACCTATTAAATATACCACAAGTAATTTCAAATTACCATAAAACACAAACATCATAATAAAATAATAAAGCGACTCTAATTATCGTAAATCAACATTAATTCGCTATAATATAAATTATAATTAGTACTAATTTACTTATTTACCGTTTTTTTTTTTTTTTGTCAATTTTTCGGTAAATTTTCTTTGTTTTTTGAAAAAGTACTGAGAAATTTGAAAAATGACCTATTTAAAGAACTATTTGGGTGTGATTTCAGATCTATAATCGAAACTTTTAGTCAATTATTCTTATACGAAAATGTGTTTATAGAAGGAGAAAAAAAAATTAATAAACATCATTGTAAAATCATAATCTTCTTCGTTTCACTCAGAATCTAAAATCATTACTCTCTCTAAACATTTTTTTTTTTTTCTACAATCCAGGATGAAACTGAATACAATATTTTCCACTTTAAACCATTTATTAATTATAAACAGATAAAGTTTTTATAAAGACGTGTCAAACTCTGTGCGTGGCACTGACGTTATAAAGTTTTAAAATAATAAATTAATCTCAAAGAGACTTTAGCACTCTGACCTAACTACCTAAGTATATACATTAATATATAATTATGGTATAAATTTGAATTATTAATGATATTATGTTTTATTACATTCATAAATGAAATAAAAACTTAATTTTTAACTGGCGAAAATCGGTAACGACATTATAACCGTATTCAATAAATTAAACAACAAATATATCGTTCTCTACAACCAGTCGATTTCTGAATGTATTCTCATATAATATAATATTATGATCCCGTAAGCGAGCCAAACTAATAAAAATGAATTTCGGCTAACTTTAACTAAGAACTTCATTCAAATTATATAAAGAACTTTATTGAACTGTAACAAATGATTCGATATTTCATCTAAGTAAATTTATGGTGCAGTTTTCTAAAAAAATTTTGTTTTGATCTTCATCGTTACAATATGCAAGTGCAATGTATTTAAGTCGAATATGAAATCAATGATTTTTAACAGTTATTAATTAGTTACATGCCTTCAAATAATTAATCAAAAATATATATATAAAATAAAACAATTAATTAAAAAGATCAAGAAACTTAAACAATGAAATTACATAATTTGATTTTCGTTTTCATTTAATAATACAATATTATGTAAGTAATATTTTGAGTTTATTTTAGGAGTAGATGAAAAAATATATGTAATGATTTACTTTTTACATATCATTTTATTAAAATATTTTTCTTTACCAATTCAGTTGTCTTAAAGTAGTTTGTTGTAAACACAAGCTGTTAAATAAAATAATTTTAATGTTTACTTACATACATTTTAAATTATATTAACTTACCTATATTGTCCCAAATGTGTCAATAACATTTGTAATAATTTATTTATATTAATACAATATGATGCCCAATTACAAGTTTGTACGTTATGATTAGGGCTAAGGACTTATAGCTCTAAAAAAACTTAAAATATACATGCATTTATGCTCTAAAAATGTACTAAATATGCTCTAAAAATATGCAAATATGCTAAAATAATCTCTTATAAAACATTAATTTTACTGTAAAAACTCAAAATATTTAAAAATTGTATTGTATAATATATTTCAATTCAATTATAATATTAAATTCTTCTTCTATTATTTATGAAATTTTTTTTTTTTTTAATCTTTATTCTTTTTATGCTAACATTTAAACAAATAAAAATATCAAATTATATTCAATCTCCTTCAACTGTTCAGGGAAAAATTTTCCAATACCAATAAAACTCAAATCAAATATTGAAAAATAGGTGAAATATGCACTTAAAATTCACATATAATCGAAATATACACTTATATCGAAAAAAGAGTTAAATATGCAAAATATGCAAATTTCAGAGAACTGTATCAAACTCCTAGTGTTATGAAACGCATTTCTATATTACTTAGCTATGTTTAGAATGATTTTTGAAAAACATGCGAACTCCTTTAAGTCCCTAGCCATAGTTATAACACATTATTAAAATTTCCTTAAATATAACATTCTCTAAGAATAATAATAATAAAAATAACTTACTAGAAAAAATAATATAACATATACAGGGTGTATCGTAAAGATATGACATATTTCAAAGCAATTTCAATGTATGATTGTCAGATCTTTGTGATACCCCCTGTATATATAAAGTTGACTAACGATTTTCGAAATTTTTTTAATACCGTTGATTATACATATGAGTATGTTTGTAATAATGTAATAAGTCAATATTGATGAATTTATTTCTTTTCCGGAATCCGGTCAATTTAATCAGCTGCTCCCTCCCCCCTCCACTCGGTCAAAATTTTAAACGACGCGCTCCTAAACACCACCCCACCGTTCCGTACTAATGACGCGGTCTATAATTAATTATTTGATGGCGTGCGCCATACAGGCGGCGTGTTAATTTATGCTAATACAAACGTTTCGGCGGTGGTTTCTTGACAGAAATGCGGACTTTACATTTGCAACGAGACGTGGCCGAGCGAAAACGTCCGGCATTTCTACAACGTTGCACTGCTGGTGCTCCAGTACTGCATACCGTTCGCGGTCCTATTGTTCACCTACGTCAACATCGGCGTGGTCGTGTGGGGTAAGAGGACTCCGGGCGAGGCGCAAAACTCCAGAGACGTCCGTATGGCCAAGTCGAAAAGAAAAGTAACGCTGTTTTGAAATAACATTATAATATACTACATTTTAATACCAATAAAACCTAATATGCCAATGGTTCCCAAAATGGAATCAACCGCGTAATGGAAAAAAAATGTACACAAAAACCAATGCTCGGAACAAGTGACAAAATTAAATGGCGTTGGGAAAATTGATTTTAATAACTGTTTTGATCAACGGTTATTATAAACAGTAAAAATTTCTCTAGTTCTTGATTTTGGTTACTAAAGTAGTACACTTGAGTAAAAGTACCAGCATTACACAAATTGAGAACAATTCTAGTAAGATCATGTTGGCTTATCTTTTATTTTTTAGGTTTTTAGAACCGTTTCAATAATTTAAATGTGTTGATTTTCAAAACCAGTTTTATAATCTTAATATTTAGAAAATATAAAGTGTTCAATATACGACCAGCTAGTGATTGTGGTATTTTCTTTTCTGAGTAAATTTACGACAATGTTCTCAGTTAAGTCTATGTGAAATTCAAAAATATGAAACTATTTGTAAATGTTAAATTTGTTCTATTAGTTCGTTTGTTCGAATTCCAACCAAATCGAAACGTATCGAACTTACATACCCAGATAACAGAAAAATTTCCATGGTTAGGCACACATGAAAGTAGGGGCCCCCAGCAGTGGCCAATTTTTCATTATAAGTATTTTATGGAATTGCATGAAAGGCAAGTTCATATGAACTCCAATATTAAGAGAGCCCAAATTTTATCACAAATAATTATTTTTTATTTTTTTTTTTTCATTCTACCGTACAAAATAAGAATTAAATAACTTAACTAAATGTTGTTTGCGAAAAAATTAACGTGTAACATAACGTTTTAACATTAGTTTCTATGAGATAAAAGATCCAAACTAAATTTAACAACGAACTCACATCGAAACTAGAATTTTGGCATATTATATTATTATGAATCAATGTGTTCCTTCCGGCTAGAGTTCCTTAAACTATGTAATGAAGAAAACTGAAATTTCAAAATTGTGCGAATTGTTATTGTCTGCATTTCTATTCAGTACTTTTTGAAAAACAAATAACCGTTTAATATTTTTTCGTGAGAAAGCACCTAAAAAAGTATAGAATTACATTTCACAATTAATTAAAAAATATAGTATTTGAATAAAAATTTAATTACGTAGTTAGAGAAGAGGTCATACTGTTTGGCTTGTTTCTGACCTTAAAATTCCTAAATCAGATTCTGGACGCCAGCCATAAGTCAGTTTTAGCTAGAGATCTGTGGTTTAACGTCAATTAGAAACTACTAGTCTTTATGGTACTGTGTGGCTCCTTATTGATGTTTCTTTCAACCATTTGTTCACAGATGATAAAAATGATGGTTACCGTGGTCATTGCTTTCACGGTTTGCTGGCTGCCTTACAATATCCTCTTAGTAAGTATGTGATGTACCGTGGTAAATCCGTTCCAGTTGAATTTCATCACGCTCCCTATCCCCACCCCCCTACCACCGGTCAACATTATTATTATACACGAACTTGATGAAATCGAAAACCTCTGTCATATTAATTATACCTATATATTTTCTGAGTATAAAACATTGAGTAAAGAATATATAGAGAGGCCATACCGTATACTGTTACGTATAATGAATTGAAGCAATCAAATAGAATACGCTAAGAGTGACCATTTTGAGAAAAATAAAATTATTTTTCATACTTGGTTGGTACCACTTTAAATTTTCATATTATTATGTATATTATTTTAATATATATTTTATATTAGTTTTGATAATAGTTAAGTAACAGAGAAGTATGATAACAGTTCCTTATCAGAGATCCAATTGAGCAAGGGGTACAATATTTCGATACGGTAATTTGATTCTTTTCAATAGGTCACTCTAAGCGTATTCCATTTCAATGCTTCATTTAGGTATACGTATGGCCACGGGTCGGTATAAAATCAGTTTTGTAACGCCTTTCTGAAGTCTCTAAAACCACTCGAATTGAAAATAAAAAAACTTCAATACTCTGTTAAAAACATTAAAATATAATATATATATATTATACTATTACTATTAACCTTAAAAATTGAAGATAGATACAGTAAATGTGCCACTAAAATATGTATTTGTAAAAGATGCATCAAGTCACTGGGCCACGACTCAACCATATTTATGAACTTCTTTATACTTATTAATGAAACCAATTAGGATAAAAAAAATTTGGCGTGGGGGGGCTAAGTTTATTTGATTGAATTAATTCCCCCAAAAAAGACATAAACATTACACGCAATATTCGAAATATCTAGTGGGACTGATGGCCCATTTGACGACCACGCATAAATTTTGCAACTCGACTTTTACAAAATGCATGTAACTCCAACCCTTTTATTGTTCCAAACCGTTAACGATCATTCAACTTTCGGTAGTACGATCAGTGGCCGTTGATACGAGAAGTTTTTTCTCCTTATAAACGGATCATAAATGATTTTCATAATTTTGACACATTGTGTAGTAAAATAGTTTAACTTTTTACTCGATAAAAACTATAACCCTCGGTCAGTTTTACTATTAATATTATAGAATTATTGTTAATGGAATATTTTTTGTACGGCAAAGTTTTAGTTTATCATATTTCATCGTCTCTGTGTCACTTTATCAACTATTTCGAACAAAATGCGTGCATTATGACGTGATATCAAAAAGGTTTCAAAAAGTGGCTGGTCGAGACTTTTGGACAAGTAGTTTCATACAAAAAAGTGTATACTGAAAAAAATAAATAAACATCATTGTAAAAAACACCAAGTTCTTCACTTCGTTCAGAATCTAAAAAATCTTTTTATTCAATTGTCAATAATTTAATTAGAACTTAAAAAAATAATAATAGTGATTTTTTGAATACTAAATGTGTAACGATCGAGATGGACTAAATTCGAAAACGTTTTCCACGCATCGATACGCGTTTAAATAAGATGTTAATGTATAATATCACACGGTTAATATAGTCGTTTTGTGTGCCAACATATTCGGGGGATGGTCATGATTGATAGTCGTACTGGAGTGCTGACCGTGAGCAGAGCGAATCAACCCGGGCCTGGCAGTATAACTTTATAACAAATGGCCGCATAATAAATTATTTTTATTTTCACTGGTGATGGTGTGTACGCATAATAACTAGCTGTGTAGCTGTTAATTTAATAATAATTAATGCATTTTAATTTAACTATTTGTGATTTTTCATAACGTTTAAATTATTCACAACACTGTTTTGACAGTTCTGACGATACGCGTAATCTGATCGTATACACCAATAACGCGTGAGATTATTGTTTCACGTAAAAAGCTCTGGAGCTTAAAAAAAAATTAACACAGTTTTTGAAAATCTTTACATGTAAATTCGGTGAAATAAATAATGAATGCTGTCTCGGTTCCGCTCGCGTCGTCACAGGACAGAGCGGAGTATTTATTGCGACTTAAAAATTTCAATTTGTTTTAATTTTTCGAATTTTCAAAAAAATCCCCGTTAATAACCAGTGTGGCATATTTAATTTTTTGGCACTCAAGCAAAATTAATCTGACGTTTATATCTATCAAGTATTTTTTTATTTTTAATACAAATTATAATAATTTGTCATTACTTTTTAATTCTATTATAATAAAAGGGTTGCTCAAAATAGGGGGTTGCGGTCTCGAAAAAAATTGAAAACCGTTATAAACCTCTATAACTACCCAGAGACTGATTTAGAATTTTTGAGACCCGGGACAAAATAAAAAAAAATAGGCCTATTATTATCAATTATTGTAAATGAAATTATAATTAGTAAATATATTTACCAGTTAGTAGTTAATAATAAATTGAATAATATTTGAACGTAAGTACTAAAAAATCTTCACGACTTTTAGGATTTTTTTTTTCTGTAGTAATAACGCTCAGTCAGTTATAATAATAGACTATTTTAGACTTTAGTACGAGTATATTTTTTATCTATTTGATCTACATTTTGTGGCAATGAAAAATATTATTTATATTTTAATAAATATTATTGAATGTGTAAACATCTCTTGATGTTCTTCGTATTTAAGGGCTAATTAAAATTAAAATAAAAACTTTTTTTTCTTATCAAAATAAATTTTAAGCGAAATTGTTTTGAATAAACTGAAACCCTACTCAGAATCATCATGTTAAAGAAATTTCTTTGAAATGCATTACATACACCAAGAGCATCCCACCTAAGGAACGAAGTATACCCATGATGCAAAGTATGCCAGGCTTTTTATGTATTATGCTTTAATATTGCCATATTTATCGATAACCGTTATTTTTTCCGTCACAATAATAATTTAATTAGATGCTTACAATCTTTTCGTGAACATTATTTTCTACAACGACCCAAATGTTACTCAAAGATAAATGTAGAATTCTAATGATGAAAGAATTTTTGAAATCGGCCCAGTGGTTTTTGAATTTATTCGTTACAAACATACCAATTTTTCCTTTTTGTAATATTATATAATGTAGGTTATTGAATCGTTTAAAATTCTCCCAATGTTTCCATTTTATTTTTAAGTTTTTGTACTAAATAAAATAATTTCATTAAGTTCAAATTGCTTTGAAAATATATCATTATTGTTTTTAGATTCTGAATAAAGTGTAGAAGCTAGTGTTTTTACAATGATGTTTATTTTTTTTTTTAATTTTTTTATATTCTGAATGAAGTGAAGAAGCTAGTGTTTTTACAATGATGTTTATTTTTTTTTTATTTTTTTTTATTTTTATTTTTTTTTATGTACAACTTTTCGTATAGAAATACTTGTCCAAAAGTTTCGATCAATAACTTTTTGAAACCGGATTTGCCTCTAGATTGTACTTTAGAGAGGTCATTTTTTTAATTTCTCAATTCTTCAATTTTTTTTTTAGAAAAAACTACCCAAAATTTGACAAAAACGACTTGGAAACTATCAATTTTTTATCCAAATTTTATGAAAATTTAAACATACATAGAAAATCTTATAGAAAAGATTTTGGCGCAAGAAAATTTTGAAAACGTGAAAAAAAATTTTGGACATTTTTTGAAAAATTTTTTTTTTTATATTATTAACTTCCTTCGTTTAGAATTGTTTTACTGAAGAAATGATTTATCACTTCTTTAAAATTTAATACGCCCGTCAAGAGAATACCACCCGTCATGCGAAGTACACCCATCGTGCGAAGTATGTCCGGCTTTTTTGACTTTGTAAATAGCATGCTATTAAATTTGTAAAAATTAAATTCTAAATTCAGAAAGGTTTAAATAGGAATCAATGGAACTGATGTAGTCGCGATTTTTGAAAGCTATTTATATTATTATTTAGGTAAAATAAAATTATGCACGTTTTTCCTGAACAATTTTATCATCTTGATTAATTTTTAAACCAAAACTTTATTAACCGTAAAATATTTACTTTTATTTAAAACAACTTCGAATGCTTTGCCGTTGTGTTAGACTGTACAAATTGCATGTTATTGTATATTCCTGCTGTGGTTTTTCGTCCGGATATAGTTTACACATATAAACGCAGTGAATGTAAACTTTTAAAAGGGCCAAGTTGAACAGCAACATATACATAGTTTTTACCAGAGGTAACGCCCGAATTTTCTTTGTTTTGTGAAACATCGACGTGAGAACAATACTTTAAGTGAAGTTAAATAACAAAGTTCAACAGCCATTTAATGGATTTGAAAAGGCGGACGTAAAACTTTTAAGTTTTACGTCCGCCTAATAATTTACTATTCAACTATTTTATAAATACATAAATAAAAAATATAAGAATGTATGCAAAGTATCAGTGGTGTATAGCCAGGGGAGGTTTTGGGTGTTCAAACCCATCCCATTGTTTTAGATTCTGAATGAAGTGAAGAAGCTAGTGTTTTTACAATGATGTTTATTATTATTTTTTTTTCCTTTTTTTTTTATTTTTTTTTTCTGTGTACAACTTTTTGTATAGAAATACTTGTTCAAAAGTTTCGATCAATAACTTTTTGAAACCCGATTCGCCTCTAGATTGTACTTTAAAAAGGTCATTTTTTGAATTTCTCAATTCTTCAATGTTTTTTTTGGAAAAAACTACCCAAAATTTGACAAA
>JAIPRM010005280.1:0-20855 GCA_025469315.1 Stegophylla sp. TES_Ste_2020 | reverse complement strand
TTTGTTCAGAATCGTTTTACTGAAGAAATGATTTATCGTTTCTTTAAAATTCAATACGCCCGTCAAGAGAATACCACCCGTCGTGCGAAGTACACCCATCGTGCGAAGTATGTCCGGCTTTTTTTTTTTTTTTGTCTAGAAATACTATTTCAAAATGTTTCGATCAGATTTTTGATTATTAATGTTTCTCTCGATGGTCGGCAACCTACAGCTCTTTAGGATACGCTTTAACGTCGCAATGTATTTCTTTTTATACGACATTTTGATTACAACACGAATAATAATTGAAATGAAGATTTCTTCAATATGAGATTTATTATTGTCATTTTTAATACGTATTGTTTATATTAATAATATTGTACTTACCCCAATTATAACATAATAGCACGTATAAAGATTAGAGAATATTGATGATTATAAAAAAAAAAAGAAAAAGATTGTTCACACACTGAACATCATGATATAGTCATTTTTTTGGAAAATTGACTCTTTCCTACAAAAAGGTTTTTGACTCCTAATTTATGAAAAACTAAGTATAAATAAACAATAATATGAAAAATATTTTGGTGACAGAAAATTTCTAATGTGTGAAATTTTCCGTTTTGTGAATCTTTTTTCCCTTCAATTATTATTTTTTCCTGTTCTCAGTCGATAACAATTCAGATATGAAACTGAGGATTTAATATAAAACTGTCTGAGTAAAACTCAAAAATTTTTTGTTAAAATAGTAAATGTTATTATTTTTGAGCAAATAACTATTGTATATAAACTGAAGCTTCTTCAGAATCTTTTTAATAGTGAAATGACTCTTCCTTCTACAAAAATTTAACACATCCACCCACGACCTGCCGGAGGAGTGAAAATTATCGATCTAAAATGATCGGCAGTCCAAAGAAGTCATTGTCACTCTCAGGTTCCCGATAGTCGAGCCATCCTTATCGACAAATTTTTGACTATCTGACGTTAAGTTATTCCGAACATCAGATACATAGAAATATTAATTTGACTTTTAATAATAATAATAAAGTTTGGATTTCTTATGACCGTTATACAGAGAATAAAATATGGTCAATGTTTTAACAAATTTCTTTTCTCAATTATGCAACAATTTTTCTGAAAATGTTGATGCTGAAAAGGCCAAAAGTGATTTTTCTATTTTCATAGTTTATGACTTAAATACAATAATTGATATGATGGGAATTTTTTCGGACAACATATAGCTTAGCTATATAGCTGAGTGAAATAAAATACTACACTATACACACACACACACACACACACACACTATAACTAAAAAAAATATTAATCGGATCAGAAATCGATCTACATCATGTTACACGCGTACCGACACGGAATCTATACGGTCTATACTTAACTACGATGCAATCGACGTCGGGTATGATAATATAATATAAAAAGAGTCAGTGTCTTTTTTTTGTTTTGTTTTACCCGAACAGCCGTTGACACACGCGGGTAATAGAACATCAGTCTCTCTTTAATATTATAGTCGTGCCGAGCGTGTCCATGTGGCGTTCCGCGGCGAAAATAAAATTAACAATAATTAAGGCCCAACTATATAACGGCGGTGTGTGTGTGTGTGTGTGTGTAATATTATAAAAAACGACATATGGACTATAACATTTGTTCAAGTGGAATACGGTTTGACAACGCACTTAATCAGACACTTTATACGCACATATTGTTTCGGAGCGCATCACCTGGACTGTGTGTACAATTTAAAATAAACACACACACATGGCCAATGGATTGTAATGGTACGGGCTAGTGTGGATTGGGAAAGCGCCTATCCCGGAAAAACCGTTCGACTACCGTCGGGTCTCGATTCTATTATGGGGGAAAATTTAACTATAATATGTGAAAAACGAAATCGAGTTCCCAAAATGGTCGATTTGAGTGCATATTTGGTTTTTTCAATAATGTCTAATTCGAAATCACCGGCTAAAGATTAAGATAAAAAATGCTCTAGTGAGTAGTACAAGTCGTACTATAGTCTAACATAGAAGTACGTTGTGACGAACGCTTTTAATTTGTCAGCGGAATCAGAATTAGAAAAAAAAGTGTTTAAAATATTTATATATTTGGCTTAGCCCTATCTAATGGTGAAATAACATTATATAATTTACAAAAAAAATCTCTAATGGCTCTGAGTATTTTTCGGGAGGCTTTAGCCCCCATCCCTCTTATCCGTCCTATTTTTGCCTTTGCTCGGTTTGCTATAAGGTTGTGTCAGCGCGGTCGAAAGTGCAATTATTTTTCGTCCATTATAAATTTTACTCGTGATAAGTTCAAATTATGAATACGTTTTTAATAAAACCTGTTGTGTCAATTTTCGATTATAAGACCTTTAAATGCCAAAATAGGTAAAATTTAATATTTTCTTGAGTAATCAAATCATCTGTGTAAAAACGTTAAAATGCAGAACTCAATGTGTTAAATTTTTAATTTCGATTCCTAATTTCGCACTGCAACAGTTTTTTTTTTCTTCATCTCAATCTGAGACTTTAAGGAGAGTTTAAGGTAATGTACGGTGAAAAATATTATAACTGGCCGGACAATTATCACGAACAGTTCTAAGTCTGTAAAAATGGGGGAGAGGGGGTGACAAACACAAACTTAAATACAAACTTGCAGTTTTGTAACACATGTAACTGATTCTTTTTTTTAAGGAACCAAAGAAGGAATGAATTATGTTATTTTTTTTTTTTTGAAGGAATGGGAACGTGAATTAATTCATTATTTTTAGAGAGAAGGACGTTATTGTAATTCTTTTAATTGGGGTTATTATCGCATATCGAGTGAAACATTTCACATTTCAAAATATTTTCATCGCATAGAACACAACCGTTGTCACTGTTAACAATAATTAGGTATTGTAAATTATTGCAGAAACACTAAAAAACAATATTTTGGTGTTAATAAAGTGTTATAGTTTCTATGAAGCTCTAACACTAACTAAGACTAAAGGAATCCGTTCCTTTTTTCGCAGGAACGTAAAAAGTACTGTTATCAAACACTGCAGTTTGTTGTATATAGTTACCAGTTTTATATAGTACTCAAAAAACAATTCCAAGTCTCGACCGTAGTGTTAAGTTTCAATTTTGGGACCGCAAATTTTACTACTCGCAGTCTCTGCAGCTGAATTCGAGAAAATATAATAGTAGTACCGCGTGCAACGTCGTCGACTCGCATTTGAGTATCATCTGATATTATCACATATGCAAGCGGCTTGAGCATTTTTATGTGATATTGAAAGTAAATAAAGAATTAATTTTAATATAATGTTATATTTTATATTTATATTTGAATTGTATAATTTATAAAAATAGAAATAAAAATATTATAAGCATTTTAATTCCTTGTTATGAACTTATTGAAATTAGAATTAAGTCAAAATGCATTGAATCTAAAAGGCATAAGTCATGGTCGTAAAGACTTATGTCAAAATTTATAAAATAAAAATGGCTTATGTGCAATTATCTTGTAACTACTCAATATTAATATCGTTCTATTACCACACATTTGTTTGACATGAACAACTAATAAATAAATTACTGTCTGAGATGGGAATGTATACATTTAATTTACACTTTGAGTAGTTTTCAAAATTTGTTTTGCTTGTACCGAAAACTATATAAAATTGACTTAAGCCCTTTTTCCCTGGAACCAAAGATATATTACGTCGAACAACGTCGCTCCGGTACACACAACAGACGTACCGTTTGTACGCGATGACGGAGCAGTTGATGTTTTGTTGTTGTTGTTGTTGTTTTTTATTATTATCATCAGTTTTATGCCGTGTATTATATAATATAATAATAATAATATTGTCGAATCGGGCCGGAAATGAATTTCGATATCCGTAGCAGCAGCAGCAGCCTGTGGATCGGAGGAGTTTACGATTTTCGGTTCGTGTAATTGTGTGTGTGTGTGTGTGTGTGTGTGTAAGGAGGTCGTGGTGATTTACGATATTATTGTATTATTATTATCATTATTATAAGTATTATATACGAGTACTAATACGTATGCGGTTTGCCGACTTGGTGTTGTCGGCGGTTTATAAGACATTCAAACACACACACACACACACACACACACACACGTTATTGTACACAGTCTTGAACACCGATCACGTGTGTGGTATATTATTATTATTATTATTATTATATTGTCTTGACAAAAAAAAAAAAAAAAAACCAACGAGATCACGGTCCGCAGTGATGAAAACACAAAAAAACCATTCGTACACAGCTATCTCCTCAACCCATCACTACTCCGCGTTTCCGTCCCACGCTATCTCTCTCGGTAACCCCGCGTCATTTATCATCTCGTCCACTGGGCCGCATAAATATTTCGGTGTCTCCTCAATAAAATAATCTAACACACACCAAAGCATAATATGACTAACGGGAAACGGGTCGATTCGTGGATATGTCGTGGGCCCGGAATTAGGTAAAACCTAACCTAACCCAACACGATTCCGTTGGATTTTCGACATGCGATATGGACTCTCTGAAAACAGTGATGACAACACTATTGCGTACGATATCCTGTACAACGTTGCCCCCTTCTTTTATCAACGCTCTAAACTTTATCCGTTACATTATTATATTATTATTGTTAAAAAACTCAATTTGTTTTTCTTTTAAAAGCTATATATACTGCTATGAGCTAAAAAACACTCACTTGTCAACATCTCCACAGTCCTTGTGATAGTTAACATAAAATTCTGATGTAATTTTTTCATTAATATTGCAATTTGCAAATTGAGTTATCAAGCCCTTATTAAATTCCTGTGGGCACCTGTGGATGTAGCTTTCATTCATAAATTAATTAACGATAAGTTATCCTGTCCAGACTTCTCGAATAAAATAAACTTGAGAATTCCGACATTCGGCCCAGTAGAAACAATCGTTCTTTCTTAGTACCATAACGCCACGCATAGTTTAATTAAACTCGGCCCTTTTAGGTACTCGTAACAATAAGTACTCGACTTTGATTTGTTTTTTTTCGTCTGATTCACAATTTAAATTAAAAAATATATAATAATGAATATTATTAATTAAACCGACACTATGCGCGTAACCAATCGTTCATTGTATTTTTTATCATTTTTTTTTTTTTTTTTCTATGCTCTGTAAAATCTTATTGTAACAACTGAACTCGCTACCACCCCCTATTTGGGTGTTAAAACACTTCAAATGTATAAATATATTATGCAATTTGGTTTTTTCTTTTACATGAGGTTTCATAAACTACCCGACTGATTTGACTAAAAAAGTAATTCTTTATTAACACACACATAAAGGTATAAACATAATATTTTGCTTACCTAAAATAGCGAATCAGTTTTTTATAGTTTAACAATACTAATTAATAAACGACAATATATTAATTTATAACAGTTATTAAAAAATGAAATTAAAAAATATAAAGGTTAGGTTCTTAATACATTGTTATCAGTGAAAGTGTGACCACCAAGTTACACCTCTCCTATTCAGAACTTAAACACCAGTTTAAGAACCAAGTGTTTAGACTGAATCTTCAGGCTGGAACTAATTTGCTGCTTATATTGATGGTACGCGCGTGAACATTAATAAAAAACAAAAACAAAAAAAAAAATAAGCATTTTTACGCACAGAAACGACGATCCAAGGTCGTCGGGTGGTAGACGAAATAATAAATAAAATATTGAAATCGAATATATATATATGCATAAAAATATAGTATCGTGTTGTTGTTGTTACACGACGTGTCGGCGGGGTCTCTCGTCACCGACTCTCGTTAACCGAATTCAATACGGTACGGCGTCGACGTGAAAATCTTTCGAAAACGAGTTAAGCGGGTTATCCGATTTCAAAGCGAAAACCAATTCTGAGGGCCCGGTGGTAGCTTCTCGTACACACACACACACACACACACAATAATGTATATATAGAAATGCGTGTGTGTATGTGCGCGCAGTGACTTTTTATTTTTTATTTTTTGTTTTTACGCCGCCGGTGCACGTGTTGTTTTTTAAATCTCCGAACTCGATTCGGTCGGAAACGCATCAAACGATTGTCAAACCATTTTTTTTTTTTTTTTTTTCATTTCCATTACATAATATTTTGAGGACACACGCGAACGACAGACTCTTGTGCGTGTGGTCAAATTGAATGAGAAATATATTTTTCCCAAGGTCTATGCGTCGTATTGTTGTTGTACTGTTGACCGCGTTCCTGTTGTTAAAACGAAGAGAAATATTTAATAAATATTCGGTGGTGGACAAAAAAAAAAAAAAAAAAAAACAAATCCTAGAGAAACCGTATAAAAACGAAAGAGTGCAATAATTATAGTCGTGTGGTCGTTCTCGCACGAACGTCGACTATTGTTTTATTCATCGTGTGCGTACACTAAGTGCATTTTTAGAACTGGTACCTTTCGGTTTTATGGTTTCGGTTCTCCATTTTTTAAGAGTTCTTTCCAGAACCGGTTCTTGAAAATTATTTCAAAACTTAAAAAACAAAATTTATAGTTTTTTTAAGTCCAATATTTTTCAAAAAGTAATACGTTTTTTTTTAAAATAAGGGTTCCGGATTTGTTTACGGTTCCAGTTCCCCATTTTATAAGGGTTCTTGGGTTCCAGAACCGGTATTCTTCGATTCGGTTCCAGTCCCTGATTGAGGCTTTATTGTGAGGTGCAGTAGGACACTAATTGTGCATTAGGAAATATAAAATGTGCTGCTGACTCAGCAAATATGTGCACTTAAGAGTTGAGAGATATGTAATTAAATTTGCTTCACAGAAGATATTTTCAATAAAATATGTCGATGGCCTAATTAGAAAACCTCATAAGTCACATTTTTGAAATTGTACATGCGAAGCAAAAATCTTAATAGGATAAACTTAATGAACCAAGAATAATATCATACTTTGCATTACATTTTGGTTTATAAATTCTAGAATGCGTATTTTAATTATATTTTGTGATTTTTTTTGTCTTATTTTATCTTATTTTCATAAAATTTGGACTTACGAGATTTTTTTAATTACGTTATCGATATATTATTTCATGTGTCGAAAAAACTAAATATCTGTATATTATCTAATGCTTAGTAAAAACAACATTTTGCTGTCGTTAAAAATGGATGTTATGTTGAATTTATTATAAATTCTAAAGTATTACAGATTTCATAAATCCGTGCCGGCAGCGATCATCACCAATTATAGTATTATTCGTATTTACTAAAGAGCAAATCAAACGATCCAAAATAATCTATAAGCTACATTATATTCATTAATACAATTTACACGTATTTTAAGTTGTGTATACCAGTTGGGGTACGTGGTGTAATTATATTTTAAACGACACGATATAAAATAAAAAAAACTTTTTTCTGATATTTGTAATAAAATCGAAAATCCTTCTCCCTACCTCATGAAAATATGTTTTTGTTCATAAATAATAATTTAAAACTATTATTAACTAAATTAGAAATAAAAGCATGTAGACAGTTTTTTTTTTTTTTTTTTAATAGAGTTTTCAATTGAGCATCTCGCTTTGTGCCTCTCCCCCAAAAGTCATTGTAAAAATATTATTATATTATTCATGTGCAGTTGGAAAAAATTCTTAGAATAAAACCTGCCCCGATGAAAACTTTATAAATCTCCACTAAGGACAATAACCTTATGGAATCTTTAAAAAAAAAATGGAAAATGGATACTTTGAGGGGAATTTCTCCAAGCTCCCTTCTAATTGCAGCGCTCAGGCCGAATCATATGTAAGTCTTATAAAATTTTAAAATAATACGATGACTAACCCAAAATCCCAGCCCCAGTTATTGCAGTGATGTATATTTTTCATTGTTACACATTCGGTTTGGCGCGAACGCGTTTTCCGGATAAGGTTACGACGTCGACGACGGCCTGACGATACAATAATAATACGACACGAGCACCATCACAACCCACGTTTAAATATTGTTGTAGACGTGCACCAATACAGCAGACGCGTAATTATTATAACAATAACGTGTCGTTTTCGATCGACGAAATCGTCACTAGGATCATATATTTATGGGCGAGGGGGTTTGGGGCTAATCTTGGTTTTAATTTCAGCCACATTAAAGGAAACACGTTTTCTTCTTCATTCTTACCATTGTTTACCGTTATAACTATTTTATAAATGTATTTTTGCCACTACAATAAAATGCAGTGTCTATACTGCCAACGTTTCAGTGATTGAAGCGCTATTTTAACTAGCGCGTAAGTAGTGATAGGTGAATATTATAATAAAACATATTTACGGATGGAAAATCCACGCTCATCAATTTTGATTTCGAAAATACATGGTATTTACGAGTGTTGTGTTGAAAACATGCTATTTTTTGCCAGCACTGTGTTCAAATGCTCACAGTCTGTAAATGGACCCCACTCGATGATACTGGTACGTTACATATTATACAAAATTGATTGTTTACAATAAAAAAAAAAAAAAAAAAAAGAAATGAAGTGGACATGGATACAATATTGTTATTTGTATACTGAATGAAACACTGACAATAATTATTATTAATGTATGCATTTACTGAAGTTCAAAATGGATCAAATATATGTTTGAAAATTTTATAAGGTTTACGCGTGCTATTTTTAGCAGATAATGAACGTTTCAAGTTACTACCTCTATTATTTCTGAAGTTATGTTGAAAAATTTAAATCAAGTTCGTGAAAATGTTTGAAAATTCATGTTATGGCACATTTTACCTTTTTTTTTTGTCAATTCTTTGATAGTTTTTCAATATATTTTGTAAAAAGTATTGAGAATTTCGTAAAAATTACATCCCAAAAGTATCGACTAAATGAAATTTCCGATTTATAGACTTACTGATATCGACATTTTTGGACCAGTATTTCTACTCGAAATCGTACATACTGTACATATGGTACTTTACAGGTTTTTGGAGAGTTCTCCGGAAAAAAGAAGCTGGTTCACGTGTTCTTCTTGTTAAAAAAGGAACACTGAATCCTTTCCCGTTCGTGGATCGAAAAAAGAAACTATGTATTATCTCTGCTCGTAATTCTAAAATGGTACAATTTTTTGTTCTTCAATAATTTTTTAAAATCGTATTGATATGACTTGTAATAGTAATTCGTTCAAGTATATAATTTATTTATTCCATAAGAGACATAAGTACATTTTTTACGCACAATTTAACAAATGAAAATGTAAAACATAATAGTAATATATTTTAGTAATAATATACTATCATTACCTATACTCGTATAACTGTTTACAAACTAAATAATTTAAATATTTTGTAAATATTGTCGATATTATCGTGTGTATAGTATGAAGAGATCCGAAATCCATTTATTTTCAAGTCACTTTTTTAAATAAATGGCTTTTGCATGATGAGGCGTATATCTTTTATGCTAACCATCATTCTAATACGATATCTGTGAACTGACGGTTTTTAGAAGAGTAAAATGTTATTTAACCGATAAAAACTGAAAGATAAACGCGTATATTTTGTCAAGATAAAATCCAATGGTTAATAGAAACGAGTTTTAAATAAATATTTACTATGAAAACTCGATCAATCACTATCAATGACGACATAATATTATTGTATAAAATAAACAGAATTAAATTCTTATTACAATATTGCACGACGTTTAATCAATCACTGCAAACATTGCAGTGATAATACATTTTTTCCTCCGTGTTGTACTTAAAAGAAAATATTATAATCAAACAGGAATACCTTATTCATGTATAACTGTGTATAGACTTAATAATACTTATAGACATAATAATGATATATAATATCTTTATATTGTTACATAATTTTACGTTAGAAGGTTGCACTACAAATTCGATAATATGAAAAGGATTCAACTGAAGTTAAAACAATAATGCTTTATTAGAACGAAAAAGTTCTAATTGAATAAATTTAAATTTGTTTTTTTTTTTTTTTTTATAAAATGGTTTTCTAACTCAAGAGACTTATAGAGTACTAAGCAAATAATAATTTAAAACTCATTAATTTATTACTAATTATATAATAGGAATGAATCTTCGCATGAGTAGAGCATATTATAAGTTTTTCCATCTGTCAGACCTGTTTGCAAACACAAATGTTTACTAAGAGAGTTAAATATTTAAACTCAAACCTTGAATTTATTTTTTTTTTGATCTATTTCATACGAAAGATATGGTCACAAAATGTCATGAATTATGTTGACTAAGTTTAAAAAAAAAAAAATCTATATTTAAATTACATGTTTCTGAGAGTGAGTAAATAAAAATAATATTATGTTCGTTCGCGCGACAAAGGAACTGCGTTTCCGATAGGTCGCTGGAAATCGAACGAAATCAAATGGAACGATCCTATGAGATCCTAGGTGTATACAGTAATGAACGTACATAAATTAATTATAATCATTCATATTTAGCTCGTGGGTTTGGTAATATTATACTACGACATAACGTCTGTAGAAAATTAAATCTATTACAGCGTTCCGAGAATCTGTTTATTCTCGAAAAACCATAAATCGCGTACTCGATCGAGACGTCATAGTAGTAGTAGTAGTAATAGTAATAATAATAATAATAATAATATATATATACACATATATAGAAAAAACGTACGTGATTATTAATGGCCCACTGTGCGGCGGCGGACAAATAAATCCGTCACTCGGCCGAATCGTATACGAGAGCCAGTTAGGACGACGAGAAAAAAGGGTTCGAGAGAAAAACGCTCTTTTTATTTTATTATTATCTTCTTTTTTATTTTTCAACTACACTGCTGTTTTGGAGGTGAAAAAAACAAACGGAAAAAAAAAAAAGCCAAAGAGGAATTCGGGGTCGTACATCACACACACACACACACACACACACGAATAATACTTGTATAATAAATATGGCCGGTAAGGTCTCGGCCGCCACCGGTGTGCGGTCCGAAATAACTTTTCTGTATGATAATAACTTACCTATAGGATAATATGTAATATAAAAGCAGACGCGCAGCAGTGAGTCATCAGACAGACTTAGGTCTCATAAGTTGTGTGCCTACATAGGGTGTGCGCGTATAGGGGTCAAAAGAACCGTCGTCGTTACGACACATTTTGATTTCAATCGAAAACCCTCTGCACCTACTTGTTATTATATATTTTTATGACTAGTGAAATGTCTCGTTGTCGCTGCGCTCTCTTTTTTTTCACCGCGTGTCGTGTCATTCTTTCACGAGCAACGCATTATAATAATAAGTATGTAATACAATACCGCTTTGACGTCGTGACTCTGGATATGACGACGCAACGCATTTACTAACAAAATATTTTATTTAAAAAATAAAATACAAAATAATCGGATTTGTTGTCATGCACACTTTGTCCCGTAATAATGTCGAGGGCATAGGCGTCAAATAGGGGGTAGCGAAGGGTAGCAACTGCTATCCTAAGTTTTTTCCCGGGGGGAGCAAAAGTATGATTTCGCTACACTAAAAACTATTATGATTTATATATATATATATATATATATATATATATAATAGATGTAGAAATAGACAAACTTTATGAGTAATTAAATAATTTTACGTGTCACCAACGATTAAAAGAAGGCTACATTTACAATTATTTATTTACTGCTAAAATTAAAATATGTTTTTAATCTCTAAAATCTCTACTCTATTAAAAATATGATAACGATTCATTTGTTTCTTGAATTTTTTTTTTTTTTTTTAGAACAATTTGCTACCTCAGTACTTTTTTCCAAACGGCGCCCGCCACTGGTCGACGGTTCAAATATATGTATTTTCACGTGGAAAATTGTAGAAAATTGTGTTGTGATGTGAAGAACTGATATTGAATTTTGATCATTAGACAGCGGATACCAAAAACACGAACCGTTTGACCGAAAACAGATGATCTAAATTTATCGCGTATAAATAATATGCATTCTACGTATTAAACGCGAAGTTCTTCGAGCAGAGTTTCTCGATTTTTGAAGATCAACGCCCGTTTTTATAATATCATATGAGGTCATACCCCCGTACATAAAGATCGAATTATGTTTAATACACAATATGATGTTTTGACATACAATTACTAACTCTTATTATTATGTAAGTTTTATAAAAAAAAAAAAAAAAAAAAAAAAAAAAAGAGTCGTAACTTGACTTACGTTTAAATAAAAATTTATTTGTCCAGCTATAACTCAATATTTTTTTTTTGTTTTCACCAATTTCTTAGTGTCAACGAAAAGAGTTATCTGAAAATTAAATATGTAGATATAAAAAAAGAATCTAAAAGATAAAAAAAAATGTTTTTTAAATTAATAATTTTTTTTTTAGTCCAGAATTAGAATATACTTTTGAATGTTTATAATGTTTCTCCTGAACATTTTGTAAAAGTGAGTTACGACACTCTTCGTCGACATACTAAACGTATGCGAGTTACTGACTGTCGTTTTAAATATTTTTCCATCTTCCTTGAAATTTTGTCACGCCTCTCAGTTGAGAACGCTTTGACTTTGTATGTATTCAGAGATTTTATCAATTGGAAAATTGTTTCTATTTTTTTTCTCCTGTTCGGTGTTAGAATTTCGTCACTGCGCAATTTTTTCGTGTTTGATGATCATGAAAAAGAGGAGGATCTATATTATATTGATGACGTGAAATAATCTGGATTGTAAATATGTGTTCGGAATAGATGAAAAATGATTGAAACTCAACTGAATAATGAATATGATAAAGTTGTGTAACAACTATATATGAATTTTAAATACTTAAAACATATCCGTGAAAACATGCTATGAACGATGAATGATAATAATAATAATTGTACTCTTATTAAATAACTCGAGCTTAACTGTGGACAATGTAAAGATAAGTAAAGGGGTGGTAATTGTCCTCACCGCGGTCATCCCACCCCCCCCTCCCCCACCCGAATATGCCACAGGTGTTAGCGAGTTAAATCGAATAAATACGCCGTAAGATTTTTGAGATTATCCATTTATAAATCACGTCGCTGTGAATGTAAATCCGTCTTTCGGGGGTTTCGGCGAAGAAGAAGAAGAAGAAGAATGGGTTTGAGAGAAAAACTTTTTTTTTTTTTTTTATTTTTATGAAACAGAAAAAATATATCCACACAGGAATTCGGTCGTTAGTAGGCGGTACAGTACCGGTCCGAAATGACTTTTCTGTATAATAAAGACGATGTACACGCGTAGTAAGTATACAAATAATACGTGCACAGACACGTAAGTACACCGTCAGACAGACACGTCAGGTATGTGCGACGGAGGGTGAACGCGTAGGGGTCAAAAACCGTCGAACGACCCGTCGGTATGTCATTTTAATTTGTCAAAATCCTCCTGCGTACACACACACACACACACACACACACACACGCAGCGTAGGCGGTTCTCTCCCTCTGTCGCAGTGGTTCCCAAATCAGTGTCGAGAGTAGAATGCGACGAAAATTATTTCATACAGATAAGAAACGGATAATTTTTTAAACAAACTTATCCAGATACAAGATATAAAGATACATTCATTTCACGAATTGTCTAAATAAGATACGGATAATCTAACGCTTTTATCTAGATTATATTTTAGATAAAATCGATATTCTATTGTGAGCGGAGCGAAGGAACTAGTGTTTTTAAATACAATGATGTTTATTTGCAAAAAGTTCCATAAATTTACCAGTTAAGTTATGTAAAATTCTTAAAATTAATATATATTTGATTTTTATGATTTATCACAATTTAAAATGTACTTGAAGTGTATAAATCCAAATGATGTTGAAATAGAATGAAAAATAAAAAATAAAAAATAAAAAAATAGAAATTAATTAAACATGATAACAAAATAAAATGATTCTCTTGAAATATCTCTTGAACTGTTTAAAGAAACCCTCCAACACAAGCTATAGCTTATAGGAGGATTGCAAAATGTTATAATTACCTATCTTTATCATTATCTCTATATTTGTAATTATATAATTAACTTTGATGTATACTTTTGTTTATATTCTTTTTATTTTTACTTTGTTAATTATATTATAGATATTAATGTACAAACTTATACAGAGTGTAATTTAATTTGACTCAGATATACATTGATTATCTACAATTGATAAATTTGTAAATTTTTGTAAAATAAAAAAAAACTTTATTATTATTATTTTTTTATGATCACATTTTCACAACGAAATACTTGTCCCAAAGTTTCAACCAGCGACTTTTCAAATAAGCATTTTGTACTAAATTGTACTTAAGGGAGGTCATTTTTAAAAAAATGTGATAAGAACATCTTTAAAGCTTTGCGGTTGGGCAAAAGCGAATTGACTTTTCTATGACTTTTTTGTTGTCTACTGAGCCGTTGTTGATCACTGTAGGATAAGGATTGTAACTGGGAAGGTCGTACATAGTTAATTCGATGAAAAAACGAACTTTTAAAACCGTACACTGGACTGCGGACTTTGCGCTGGGGTTCTCTGCAAAATAGGGGGTTGCCAAAGACCGTCAAGTTGGGAAACACTGCTCCTCTCCATCGTCGTCGTCCGGAGTGGTACCCCGACACACACGTTCGTGTCTGAAATAATTTATAATAATAATTTATTACGCATTAGGCAGGTAGTATACACAATACCGTTTTGTCGAGTTTCACGGCACCACCCAGCCACCGCCACTCCACCACCACCACCCCCCCCCCGCGTGTGTTTGTAACAAATGACCGTGTATCGTTTTACTTACTTTAAGTCGGCCGCAGCCGCAGTGCACACGCATTTTTGTAAATAGCTGTGTTCGGTCAGAGACGGGACGAGAGAGAGGAAAAAAAAAATCAAATCAAAAGAGTTAGATGACGACGACAAGTACTACGTATGAGTCACGGCGGCGGGCGTACAGTAAAAAAAAAAAGAGAAGAAGAAAAAAAAAAACCGATTCGGTAGAAGGGAAAATGTGAAATAAAAAATCGTGTTCGATGCACCTGCTCGGGCCGCGGCGATGCTGCCGTTTGCCGCTCGTGGAATCCGACCGAGTCCATTACACGCACACTATAATATAATGTGTACGCTATATTACTCTGCGGGTTTGTACTCCGCATAGTTCGGTCCGTTCTCACGGAGCATCGCACAGGTGCGCGCGGCGGCGGCGGCTTTAATAGTTTTTAGTTAGAGGGTTAAGCGACGGCGTTTATGCGGTAGAACAATAATAATAAAAAATAAAAAAAAAATCATCGAGAAATATCTCTTCTATGATATGCGCGTGCGAACCGAAAAGAATTACGTATATATATATATATGTTGCGGGCAATATACATATTACCCGGTCAATGTGAACCAAAAATATTACCAATGAAAACTATGAGTTTTTTGAAACACACATGTATGTCTATGCACTATAAATAGTGAAGAAAATCAGACAGACTATGCAATTCCAAGTGTCATGCTCGTAAATCTCGTGTAAATAAATACGTACCTAATAATAAAATAATTATAGTTTATACTAAAATTAATATTGGTGATTTTATTCATTTTTTTTTTTTTTTTTTTTTTATCAAAATATTTGTAATATAATAAGATTTAGAAATTTAATTTATTAGATAATACATAACACAATGATATTTTAGTTAATTTTGTTTTCATTCCGTCAATATAATAATATAATAAAAATCCATAATTGAATAACATTTATTAGAAAAATTACATAGGTAATGATATTACATATAATATTTTTGGTCCACATTGCCCGGCCAATGTGTATATTGCCCGGTATTCCACATTGACCGTAACATATTATATATATATATATTCTTGATGTAGACTTAATATAAACATAAGCATTTTATTTTGACATCATAAAAAGTCGAGCACGATGAAAATTTGGAAAGCATTGACCATTTAAACGCTTTACGGCTTAAATGCTTACAACACTTGTATTACTGGTACATTACCACACATATTTCATACAACACATGTGTACATATTTTCTCTCGCACAACAAACATAACATTTGTATATTATTCCCGGCGTAAAAATGGGTTACGCTTGAAATGCTGAAGCGTCAAATGAAATTACGGGTTCTGATAATACATATATTAAAAAAAAGGGGTTTTTCGTTTTCAAAATAAATGTCAAAATTATTATTGCAAAGAATGAGACACTCGGAAAGTGTTTGGAACAATTTTTTTTAAAAAAAAGTTTATAAGTAATATTAAGTACAACAGTATTATCAGAAACGTGGAACATCTAACTACACCGGACGCCCCTCCCCTCCACTATGTCCAAAATATGCAATACGAGTAACGTGAAGGCATTGGGGGTGATTGTTTGGAAAAACATTGTAGATTTTTAGGTATTTTTGAATGTATTAGACGGTTAGATCGACTCCACAGGATTCGCATTGAAGAGAAGGATCCTTCTTTAGCCATTAAGAATCCAGGTGCGTATCCTATTCATAGAGTAAAGAATATATAGAGATGCCATACCGTATTCTGTTACGTATAATGAATTGAATCAATCAAATGGAATACGCTAAGAGTGACCATTTTGAGAAAAATAAAATTCTTTTTCTCATTTGGTCGGTACCACTTTAAATTTTCATATTATCCTATTAGATAGGATATACAATAACAATAACATTTATTTTAAACTATGATAACAGTGATCCGATTGTGCCAGGGATACAATACAGTAATTTGATTCTTTTCAATAGATCACTATGAGCGTATTCCATTTCAATGCTTCATTTTGGTATACGTAACGGTCGATCCTATTGTACCAAGTGGTTGATTAGTTTTCTTTTCTTTTTTTTCTTCCGAGTGCTGGGTTTTTCCGGCGGTACATTGAATAACGGTGATTGGGTAACGTTTGTAATTTGTTTTAACTGTGTTTACGTTTAACATACATATTTTTCTTTTTTTGTTATAAGACATTTGTGCGTTCGGTTTGAACTTGGCCATCGCGAACAGTTTATTTGTTATTTCGTTGCATAATATATTATAATTTTTTTTTTCCTCAACATATTTATAGTATTTATAATATCATTATAAATTATAATAATAATAATAATATGTAATGCTTGTGTAAAAATATTGTGATCCATTTCACGTATGCAACAGAATAAAATGCACACTGCACGTGACGACAATGCAACCTCGTACTTGTTTACTTTTATGGTTATACACGCGGTGCGCTGCAGTTCTGTGACCGGGTGAAAAAATGTAATAATAATAATAATAATAATAAAACGATTATAATATTATTATTGTCTTTTTCCGGTTTTTTTCGTCCGACGTCGTCGCACAACAATTATTAATTTCTGCCAAACGCGTTCGTATCAATACCGTAATATGCGCCCGAACGATAAACCGCTGGACGTTTGTCGTACGCGCGTCACTGCGCTTTATTATTATCCTCCGAGGCCGTTCCGAGACGAGGACGCGGGTGAATTTATTTGTTTGTCCGCGCGTCGAGTGACCACGCTCAATTCGTGCGTCGGAAGCCAAAATAAAGTACACAGGTATGCTTCTCGACCCCATGGACTAGAGACACGTTTTGTATTCCGAGTGCCAGGGAACGTGATAGTAATTTTACAATGACGAGTTTTTTTTTTTTTGAATTTTATATTTTATTTTATACGGTGTGTTTACGATGCTGTTTATAGTCGAGGAGCTCTTTTCGATTTTACAGAATGATAAGGTTTTAAACGATTTTCAACTCTTATAATAGTTTTTTGTGTAGCGATATTACAATTTCATCTTTGGGTAAGAATATTATTTTAAAACTTTAAACGCGTGAAAAAATCTATTCTTTCGGTCAATGTTGAAATTACATTTCATGAATTTAAAATCGAACGAAACTGAAAAAAAAAAAAAAAAAGACCTTTGATTTAAGTGACAATAATGGCCTGTCTTCTGATTTTTTGAACTCGTGGTGCGGTGAAAAAATAATAATTATATATAAGCGAAAATAAATTAACCAAAAGAAAATTGCAAAGCTCAAAGAGAAAACGATGTGCACTGCAACGCGCGTAACAGTAAATCTCCGTTTCGCCGATTTAGCGACTGTTGCGGTTTCATGACCAGCAAACCGGTCGAAAAATCGCTTTATTGTCCCCTAATCCGAGAAAACATACCTGTGTGTACCAGTTACATGTATACAGGGTGATCCAAAACATATTATTATGTTAGAGAAATTTCATTAGTTTTTAATACTGAAAATAGAATAAAATACGAATTAAAATTTATTTTATTTTTGGAAATCTGCAAATAAGTTATGTACGATAACATATTTATTGATTAAAAATTAAAACAGAAAGAATTGACGTGTAAAACGACTTGGTCTTCCACATTTAATCTGAAAAAAAAATATAAACTTATCATTGTTTTAATATGTTTTGATCAAATATTTATTTATCTGAACATAAATAAATCTGTACACTAAATCACGAAAAAACTGACTTCAGGTTTTCGAATACAATATTTATTTTCTGTTAACGAAGAAAAAGTTTTTTTTTTTAAATAGAAAACCTCCTTTTTGAACATCTATTAAAGTGATGAGTGAACGTTAAAACAACGTCAAATCATTCCCAGTAATATCATCAGAAATTTAGTATGATATATTTTATTTCCGTTTCGAATATTTATTATGCGTTACAGTGGATATGATTTTAAACCCTTTAATTTTATTTCAGACCGTACACGGTTTTTTTTTCGATTTCATTTGGCGCTTTTTGAATTTCAGCTAATGCTCGAAAATGTATAAAACGATTAACAGTAAGTTATTATATTTATATAAAAATCAAGTTATTGAGTTGAAAATATTTAAATACAATTTTCGATTAGAATTTTGGAGATCCAAAAGCTCAAAAAGTACCACAAAAACCTAAGAATACACTAAAAAAATATATTTTGAAATAGGAAAATTCTCAAAAAATTCAAAATGAAATTTGTTATTCTCATTCGATGGCGAATAAAACGAATTCGTGACAAGCAACAGCAAGTTTTCGAAAATAATGCAAAATGCGTCTAAAGTCCTGTGCTAATCATTATACTTAGGATTTCCTTAAATCAAACGATTTTCGTATTGATAAATCCGGTTTAAAAAGTGAATTTTCGATCACGCTGCATACTACGACGGATAACGCGAGACTCGTTCGGTATATAGGCGTTTGGCCGAGGAACGCGCGAAATTCTACACATAACGATTATGATTTATAATACGTAATAATCTCGAAATTTATTCGACTACCGTGTTATTCGTGACCATAGTACATAATATTACAATAATTAATACTCGTATTAACGAGGCGATAAGGATAAAAAAAAAGTGTCGACAGTGAACGCTTGCGAAAAATTTAACGCCATAATACAAATTTATGTCGCGGTTTTGCGCTTAGGTCTTTTTAAATACACTTTTATCTCTTCGAGCATTGCATTTATGAAAAAAAAAAAAAAAAATATATATATATATATTATGCATAATACATTATAAAGCTAACCTGTTGCGCGTATAAAAACGTTCAATTAGATACCATTAAAAAAAAAAAAAAAAAAAATGACACCGTTATTATAAGATATTTATTTACGACGACGTTATACACACGAGTGAGATTATAATAAGTGTGTACCTGTTGTATAATAATATATATTATTATACGCGTTTAAAGAACGTTATTATACGCTATTATCGCGTAAATCGCGAAGTTTATATAGGAGCACACAAATATTTGGTTGGCCGTTTGGCGGCGGGTCTTCTTTGTGCTTTCTTTTAGATTCCGAACGAAGTGAAGATGCTAGGTTTTTTTTTACAATGATGTTTATTTGCTTTTTCTGTGTACTTATTTTCGTATGGAAATACTTGTCCAAAAGTTTCGATCAGTAACTTTTTGAATTTCGGATTTGCCTCTAGATTGTACTTTATACAGGTCATTTTTTGAATATCTCAATTCTTCAATGTTTTTTTTTTCTTTCTGTAAATACTTTTTCGTATAGAAAAACTTACGCGAAAGTCCAGCAACTTTTTGAATCGCAAATTATTCGACTCTAGAGTCCATATGGTACTTATAAGAGGTCAATTTTTGAAATTCTCAATAGTTTTCTCAAAATTTGGGAAAAACTAAACAAACTGTGACAAAAACGCCTTGAAAACTATATATATTTTTTTTTAATTTAAACTGCAAAACAAATTTAAATATAAATAGACCAATAATATTATGAGAAATATTTTAGCTCAAGAAAATTTCTTTTATGTTCGTTCTAAACGAATTTTAAGTTAATAATATAAAGAACAATAATAGTCGTAATTTTCAACACACCCACCAAGAGTATCTGACCCGAAGAGCGAAGAATATCCGTAGTGCGAAGTATGTTCAGCTTTCTCATCTATACTTAACTTTAGTTTCCTTTATTTTATCTAGTAAATAAAGGAAAAGAACAAATAATTTACGAGAAAAAATGTGTTAGAAAAATTTTCAAAATTTTCTTGCGCCAAAATGTTTCACATAGTATTGTCTATTTATATTTAAATTTTCACAAAGTTTAGATCAAAAAACGATTTATTCTTTGTCTTTTTCGTCAAACTCTGGGTATTTGAGAAATTTAAAAAATGACCTTTCTAAAGTATCAACAAGTGGCAAATTCGTTGCAAAAAAAAAAGTTGCTGATCGAGACTTTTGGACAAATATTTCTATACGAAAAATTGTCCACAGAAAAAAAAAATGAAAAAAAGCCGGACATACTTCGCACGATGGGTGTACTTCGCACGACGGGTGGTATTCTCTTGACGGGCGTATTAAATTTTAAAGAAACGATAAATCATTTCTTCAGTAAAACGATTCTGAA
>JAIPRM010005279.1:0-20856 GCA_025469315.1 Stegophylla sp. TES_Ste_2020 | reverse complement strand
TGAAAATTTCAAGTCCTTTGCTGCATTATTTTAGAAGTTATGTCAAAAAGTAATTTTCAATTTTACGGAAATTGCGGTAATTGCATATTTTGCCGTATTTTGAAAATTTTTTTCAGTTTTTTCGCATTATTAAAAAAAATATTGAGAAATTTGAAAAATGACCTCTCAAAAGTACCATCTGGGTTCGATTTTGGATCTATAAAATTACTGAACGAAACTTTTGGACCAGTAGTTCTACACGAAAAACTGTTCACAGAGGAAGAAAAAAAAAAAATTAAACATCATTGTAAAAACATAAGCTTCTTCACTAACGTTCAGAATCTAAAAACTGTCGGGATACCGAACTGACGGGATTTCGAACTGTCGGGTTTTTGATCTGTCAGGATTTTGGTGTCGGGATTTTGACCCGGACCCAATACAATCACGGTTGTAAAAAAAATTTTTAAAGTGTTTGAAAACTCTTATTTTGTTTACATGGTTAAAAAGCCGGACATACTTCGTACCATGGATATTCTTCGCTCCTCGGGTAGAATAGTATTGGTGGGTGTGTTGAATTAAGAAACGATAAATCTTTTCTTAAATAAAACTATTTTGAGTGGAGCTTCTGCTAATTATAGACAACAATAATTGTCAATTTTATATTGAGCAAGTATGTTTAACAATTGTAAAATAGTTACATTCTATCCGAAATTTGTTTATGACAAGGTATTGTTGATATTTTCATGATTTAAAAAAATATTGCTTTTGAAATAAGTATTAACAGAATAATCTGTGTCCATTTTATTATTCGTGAAAATATATTTATTTATGTATTTATGTATATATTTATTTAAGGGACGAACCCAAATTACAATAGTGTACGAATTAGAATCAGACAAAAAATTTAAAGATACAATTAAGAAAAATGAAAGTACATATATTGTTCAAATATGCATTTAAAACGAATAAAATGACCGGAAAATGCTAAAATATACTCTAAAAATGAAAACATATCGAAAAATGTAAAAAAAAAGCAAAATAATGCACAGTAAAAGTTTCACTTTTGAAGTCTCTGTTACATGAAACAAGTCAAGTACTTGGAAAGCATTGCCTAAGATCACGCCTCTCCCCCCCCCAAAAAAAAAAAAAAATGAAAAAATGTATTTTGCATTGAAATCCGGACCCTAAATGAAAAAAATATTTTTACAACTTTTTTACAAGCTTTGTTAACAATAACTAAAATGTATTAATAAAAAGGGTTTTGTTGTTATGGTTAAACCAATAATTTTTACGGAGTTTAATTTGCAATTTCAAGTCGACTTTAGCAAAATTGTGTGAAAACGGTAAAATATGCCGTAAACTAAATGATTCCCCTAATAAAACCCCGTAATTTTAGACCCCGAAACCCAAAAAATAACTCCATACACTTAAAATATATTTGGTTTAATATGTATATATATCTTTGCTTTGCTTTACTTTACTTTGTTTTTTTTTTCTAATATAATTACAGAAAAGGGGGAAAAAACAAGAAATTAAGTGTTAGAAAAAAAAGTCCAAAATTTTTTTTCGCGTTTTCAAAATTTTCTTGCACCAAAATATTTTTCATATTATTGTCTATGTATATTTAAATTTTCATAAAATTCGAATTAAAAAAAGATGGTTTCCTAGTCTTTTTCGTCAAATTTTGGGTAGTTTTTCCCCAAAAAAATTTGATTTAGAGATTAGAAAAATGACTTATCTAAAGTACCAACTAGAGACGATTTTGGTTTCTAAAAGTATTTACAGAAAAAAATTAATAAACATCATTATTGTAAAAACACTAGCTTCTTCACTTCGTTTAAAAATCTAAAACAATTTTCAATTTTATGAAAATTCTGGTAACATCAAATCTTATTGTGTTTTGTAAATTTTTCGACAGATTTTCCACGTTTTTGAAAAAGTATTGAGAAATTTAAAAAATAACCTCTTTAAAGTACCATCTGGGTGTGATTTTGAATCTAAAGAGATACTGATCGAAACTTTTGAACAAGTATTTCTATACAAATAAGTGTTTCCAGAAAGAGAAAAAAGATAAATAAACATCATTGTGAAATCATAAGCTTCTTCGCTCTGTTCAAAATCTAACTTTTTTAAGTCGTCACCGAGTTTAAAATTAGTGGTAATTTTATTATCTTTTGAAAGTGTTAGAGGCTTCAAATAATTTTGAATTTTTTATAAGTAGGTTTACTACTAATCTACCAAGTAAAATTATGAATGAATTAATACAATTTTTAAGCTCGTTGAGTGAAAAAATATTAAGTAATATCGTGACTGCGTGTTCTGATCACGTAACCATAGATATTCGACTCACGGATGTAGCAAAATTGTTTTCAACCGGATGTGTGAGTGGTGGTCGTAATAAATACATTATTTTTTTACATTATTCACACACATTCTCGAAAAACGTTACGTGCAAGAGCTATTATAGACTGTGTATATTTACTCGATAATAATTATTATTATTATATTAAAAGAGTTGGTCGGGGTGATAGTGGGGTTCAGAGACTGCAGTAGAACTGAGGTAACCACCAAGGTCGAAATAAGTCAATGTGGACGGACGGACACACCGCGACGATGCGGTTTGGTTTATATTATGTTGTTATTGCGTAAAGAAAACGGTGAGCAGTGAGTTTGTATCGGAGAGAAGTAAAAAAATATATAATATATATTACAAGTAAAAAGGAACTAAAAGAAACAAATACATTTGGTTGTAATTATTATTAATAATAATAATAATAACCCGACCTCAAGAGTCATATTTTGGTCGTCGCTTAACTTTAGTTAACTTAGTCTATGTTGGACGCCAGTGTGGTGTTAGCTGCGCAGATCAGTGACTCTCAAACTGGGGGTCGTCAATACATCAAACAACTAATTATTTTTTTATAATTATCATACAGTTGACAACTATTTGGGATTTCTGATGAAAATTTACGTTTATATTCATCAAGTATTTATTATTTTAATTTTAATACATTAATAATTATGATAACTTGACACTACTTTTTAATACCATCATAATAAAAGGGTCGCTTAAAACAGTGGTGGCATTAAGAGGATCGCGGCCTCAAAAAGATTGAGAACCACTAGGGTAGATGACATTAGTAGTTTTGTGTCATCTAGAAAATCCGTGCTGGTACTCACCGCGTTTGGTGGTCGCTTTACTGAAGCCGGAGGGAAACTGGTCTGGTAACTACAACAATACCGCTTTTTATACTATTATTATTATTATTAAAATATATCGGTGCACATATTGAAGGCGGGAGTGAGTTCTCGTCGTCTACCGCCACAACTACCTTGTGCGTGAGTACGGTTCGCATTCGGTTGTTGCCCCACACAACAGCAGCCAGTTCACCCGTACATCCGCTTCAGCTAGCGTGTTTTCGTCATTGTGTAGCGTACCTACTGTTTTGTAGTATTTAAATACAATATTATTGTGACTGTGGTGCTCTCTGTTCCTACTAATAATAATTTTATTGTATTATAATATCTGTTGTGAGCGTTATTATTATATTGTTTTTTTTTTCGTGTTTTTATTTTTGTGATAAATAATACAGTCTATTTTTATTATTATTATTATTTTTCGGTTCTTGATCCCTCTTTGGTGGTTGTGGTTATCGTTGTTGTAACTCTGTGTACATTTATCATTTCTATAAAAGTATTGTTACATCGAATTATCTTGATATTTAACATGATTGGAGAAATTTAATTAAAATTTTTCTACTTCGTTCTATTATGGTTGTATCTCTGGACCGAGCTGTGGACTGTGTAAGATAACAATAATATTATCATACTTACTATTAATAGATATAATAATATTACATTTTATTATAATTCGAACCTCAGTAAATAAAAGACAAATTGCCAATAATGAAAAATTGATATAAATAAATATTAATAACTTTTTAAATGAAGCACCAATATTAAGCATATAGTTTTTAAAACATTGTTAAAAATCATGTTTTGTCAATCGTTTCCTTCATTATTAATGTCCTAATAGCTTTTCGGGTAATCAATTATATTTATTAAATTATATTTATTATTTATACTTTCTAGTACCTAGCATAAAAAGAAAAGATTTTTTCCGATAAAATATAAATTGGCCCAAAAAAAAAGTGTGATATATTTATATCTAATCATTTTCGGCTGTGAGGGAAAAGCGTGAAAATCTAAATTTCTCATCTAGTAAGGTCAAATTAAAGAAAATAGGTACAATTGTGAGCTGGTCCTAGTGAGTACTAAAGTAAAAGCGTTGCGAATTATATTTCTCCACGCCAGAGTGTCTTAATATTACTATTAAACAGCAAATGATCAAGATTTTCGTTCATAATTTCTCAATTTATTTTTCAATTTAATTAAATTATGCAATATTTGTATTTCAAAATGATTCTAGTAGAGCAAGTGTGTAATAATTATATTTCTATTTCATTACAATAATTATAAAAATATGTTACTTTTTATTTATTCAAAATATTTCAAGATCAATTAAGTTAGTTGTTTTCAAAAACAATTAAATATTACGGTATAATACCTACATATTACACTCCACTATTATTGGTTAATAATTTTTTATCATTATTATTAAAAAAAATAATTCCAAAGATATATTTAAACACTTAATGTCAAATGTTAGATTCGGAGTGGTAGATAGTGGTTTTAAAATTATGTTTATTTCTATTTTTATTTTTACGAAAACACTTTTTCGTATATAAATACTTGCTTACAAGTTTCATACAATAACTTTTTAAATCATAAATCACACTCTAGTGATAAGTGCCTACTTTAGAAAGGTAATTTTTGAAAATTCTCATAACTTTTTCAAAACGAGGAAAACCTGTCAAAAAATGTAGTAAAAATGGCAAGAAAATATGTTGTAAACGAGTTTTTCTTATTTTCATCGATTTTTATTAATTTTACTGTAACTCCGAAACTAATAGGATTAAGAACTTTAATTTTTTACCAATTATCAACAATAGTGTACCTAATCCTAAAACAGACGGAAAATTTTTTTTCAAATACATTTGATAATTTTTGGGATGAATATACAATATACATTTTGAAATTCCCTTGTATTTTATAGAGGTTTATTTAATTTTATTTTGTATTCTTGATAAAAGCTGATAATGTCTTCAATTAAAATGTTAACATTTTAGATTCTGAGCAAAGCGAAGAAGCTTATGATCTTACAATGATGTTTATTTTTTTTCTTTGAACACTTTCGTACTTACAGAAATACTTGTCTAAAAGTTTTGATCAGTATTTCTATATATCCAAAATCACACTCAGATGATACTTCAGATAAGTCATTTTTCAAATTTATCAATACGTTTTTCAAAACCGAGGAAAATCTGTTAAAAAAATGGCAAAAAACGGTAAAATTTGCTATTACCGGAATTTTCATTAAATTTAAAATTGTTTTTTAACATAACTTCAAAAATAATGTAGGTAGATAGAAACTTGAAACTTTCACGAACTACTTAAAATGATCACATTATCGTTTTTTTGTAAGTTTTTTTATTAATAAAATTTTTAATTCTTGATATTAAAAGTTAAAAATTTAATACGACCTCATTCACATATTTGTCTAATTGACCTTAAAAAATTTTGAAAATCGTAAGTTAGCTTTTTTCTCTGTAACCGTTTCAAGTTAGCATTTTGATGAGATTCGTTAATTTTACTTAAAATTACACACTTTAACGAACGTAAAAAAAAAATTGATTCAACTGATCTTTAAGAAACTTGTCACGTGGATGAAGAAGTTCATTACGAATATTTTGGTGCAATAACATTTTTTACGGACAAATAATTAACATTTTACAAGGGTTTAATTGATAAAAAATCGGAGAAAGTACAGACAAAATATTATGGTTTATTTCGAGTTTATGAACGTACCCAAAATTTTTGGTGATATTTTTTCGCCATCTTGTATATTTTTCGACGCTGAGTACAATAGTGTAAACAAATCCGTGCGCATCAATAGTTATCTAATTATTCAATTTTGAAAATTCAATATTTTCGGGTATTACGAGTATATTAAATTCCTATATTTTCAACACTGTCCTTGTAGTCTAGTGGTCTTGTGAGAACAGTCTGAATGCGACTGTATTGGGTTCAAATCTTATGCAGCAAACTAATTTTTACATTTTTTTCAACCATGACTCATCAGAGGCGATAAGATAAACATTAGTACTAATTATATCACAGTGAATTAATGTTGATTTACGATAATTAAAGCCATTTTATTATTTTATTATGATGTTTGTATTTTATTGTTATTCGAAATTATTTATGAAATATTCATCAGGTGTAAGAGAATATATAAATACCTAATCAATTTTCGTTTTTGTAAATGTTGTATGTAACAAATAATTTTTAGTTCAATATTTAAGCTATGCATATATATCAGTATAGTATCAGTATAGTACAGTGATTCTCAACCTTCATAAAGTCACCGCTCTCTTGAAGAGTAAAACATTTTTCAACGTCTACCTTAATTAAAAATAAATAAATAAAAATGGTATAATATTTTAAGAGTGTATAACTGAAAACTTAATAGAAAATATATCTATTTAATTGGAATTCATAAAGCTGGGCTGGCTGTTTATATCTCATTAGTGGAACATTCAATCAATTCTAGAATCTGTTAATTTGCTGTTTCAATGTTCAGAAAAAATTTAATTTCTGATAAGCCATGGAGTGTCATTCAGAGGAATATCTGTATTTCAGTATTTAATTTCTTTCAATATTTACGCTTTGATGTAAATATAATATATTTATGCTCTACACCACTTTATCGACCAAAGATTTCTCGCCACCTCCCTATCACCCAAAACATATTCATCGCCCCTCAAAACCTCTTCACCGCCCACTGAAGGCTGTATGCCTCCGTTGAGAACCACTAGTATAGTATGTAATATCAGTGTACAATCATACAAAAATAAATTAATATTAGAATTTTGGTCGAATTTTGACTACTTAGTGATACTTGTACTTATTTTAGAAATTTAATCATTTACATGAATAATAAATTGCACATATATTATTGAGTCATTAAATAACAATTTTTAAACATATTGACAATTACTGTTATTGTTATCCATTCAGAATTGCTTTATTGAAGAAATGATTTATTGTTTCTTTAAAATTCAACACACCCTCTAAGATTATCCCACCCTAGCTGAGAAGAACACCCAAAAGTGTGAAGTACCCACTGAACTTAATGTTTAATCTTTTTTTTAATATAAATTAAAAAGCACTCTCCTTTGATTAGGAAACACTATTCTAGAAATATGGGAACAATGAACATGTAACCTATAATTGTTTTAAAATAAATTCTTCCTTTTTCATCATTCAACTCATTACTTTTAAATTTTTGTATTTCAAGAATTTGCTTTATTTTGATTGTTTATTGTTTATTATATTGATTGACTATTATGTGTATTATTGATATCAATCTTTAAAAGGCTTCATTATTTTGTTTTTTTACAGTATCCACCAATGACTATCTTATACGACCCAACAATCAGAAAAGATTCAACAACCAATGGTGTTGCATCTCCACAATTTGCCACAGAACAAGAGCTGTGTCTTATGTACTTTGATAAATGGAGCGAACAGCACCAAATCGACTTTGTCGAACACCTATTGGCACGTATGTGTCACTACCAACACGGGCACATTGACACATATCTAAAACCCATGTTACAGAGAGATTTCATATCACTCTTACCTAGTAAGTTTGATAATAATGTATATTCTGAATTATGCTATACATAATATTCATGTAGAAAATTATTGTAAAAAATTTTCCTATGTTATAGAAAAAGGCCTAGATCATGTAGCTGAAAATATTTTGTCTTACCTTGATGCCGATTCTTTATATGCTGCAGAGTTGGTGTGTAAAGAATGGTACAGGGTAATTTCGGAAGGAATGCTTTGGAAAAAGCTAATTGAACGTAAAGTTCGTACCGATTCACTATGGCGAGGACTTGCCGACCGAAGAGGGTGGTAAGCTCCTTTTTATATTTATATAATATTCAGTATACTTCAAGTTGAATGTGTCTAATACTTAACATTTTTTAGGATTCAGTATTTGTTCAAACCTAAACCAGGTGAACACCATCCAGATCACTTCTCTTACAGAGCACTGTTTCCTAAAATTATACAAGACATAGAAGTATGTAACATATTTTTATTTGGTTGTAATAGTTTCCATAAATTAAATCTAAATAAAAAAAAAATTACATTCTATAAGCCTAATTTGCAAAGGTCGTATTCTAAACCACACATTTTTTAGAAGAAAAAAGCAAAAAATGAATTGCATCAAGTATTGTAATTTGAGGAAATTTCTTTTTAATAAATTCATGGAAGGATTAGGGACAAAATAAATTCATATATATTTAAAAATGGAAGTATGACCTTTTAAATTTAGACAACTATGTTTGAGAGTATAAATCTTATTTTATTACTTATTTATACTTTATGATATAAATTATTTTTTTATATTGTTATTAAATAAATAATAGGTAGTAGATAATATGTCAAGTTTTATGTAAATAGACTTAAATTTATAGATGGATGATGTGCAATGGATACATTATAATTATATTTGTACATTGGCCACAAATATATCCAATTCAGAATGTTATAAAAAAATCAGTAGAAAATATTAGAAAAATTTTATCATTTAATTCCATAAATATTTTTATTGTACTTTCACAAAATTTTATATGCTTACTAAGTTCATTTTTAAATAAATTTTGTTGTCATACTCATAGGCATGCGCAGACCTTGTTACAAAAGGAGCAACATTTCAGTTTGTGGCCTACTCTAGTAAAAGTGCAGGCAGATATGTTTTTAGTTGGGAAGGAGAAACTCCATTGAAAAATTCATAAATTTAATTATATGTATATATTTCCTAATCATGTTAAATACATCTAGTCATTTTTTATAGTTTTAATAATATTGTTTAATATTAAACCAAAAATATTTTGTACCAACTTAATTTGAATTATTAATCACTTTTGTATTTCAACATTTTATTTTATTTTAAAGTTTATTGTTAATAAAATATTTCTTTGCTTTGAAAATAGTTATCATTTGCAATTATCTATATTTGCATAATTATTATCAGTTCCCTGGACTATTCAAAACATTTTAAATTTTCTATAGTGTTGATCGATAAAATAACACTATAACCATTGTCTATAACAAAAATTAATAATGCATTATGATTAACTGTAACTATTTGTGAATGACATCACAAATTGTCATCATAACATTTATACCAATCTCGATTTAAAATCATCTCAATATTGACTGATTTAATTGCCCAATATTTATAATTTACATGCTATATTTTTGAAATAATTCTGCTCTCAGAAGGGGCAGCTGCCCACCCAGCCCCTCCTGTGCGCATGCCTATGACCACACTTAGATAAACAATTATAGAAGAACTGAACATTTCAATTACTTGCATACTCTTAAATTAATTATAATTATGATTATGTTTATTTTTATCTAGGCATATTTACTCAAAAATCAAAACATAAATTTACTATAAAATTACTAAAACTGTAATAACTATTCTTCTTCCAGAGTATAGAAACAAATTGGCGAACTGGTCATTTTCTATTACAAAGGATAAATTGCCGTTCAGAAAATTCCAAAGGTGTATACTGTTTACAGTATGACGACAATAAAATTGTCTCGGGTTTACGTGATAATACCATTAAAATTTGGGATAGAAATACTTTAGAATGTGTTAAGGTAATAAATATAAATTTGGGCCTTTTAAAAATACAATATAATGCTAACATATTCTATGTAGGTATTAACTGGCCATACCGGGTCGGTTTTATGTTTGCAATATGACGACAAAGTGATTGTTAGTGGTTCAAGTGATAGTACAGTTCGTGTATGGAACGTTTCTACGGGTGAAATGGTCAACACATTAATACACCATTGTGAAGCAGTCTTACATTTAAGGTTTAGCAACAATATGATGGTTACTTGTTCAAAAGTTAGTCTTATATTGATGATTATAATATATTATTGAGGCTTCAGATTAATTTTTGTTTTCATTTCTAGGATCGATCAATAGCTGTTTGGGACATGGTGTCACCAAGTGAAATGACCTTGCGTCGTGTATTAGTAGGTCATCGAGCTGCAGTCAATGTGGTCGATTTTGATGACAAATACATTGTATCAGCTTCTGGAGACCGTACTATTAAAGTATGGAATACATCGAGCTGTGAATTTGTGCGAACTCTTAATGGTCACAAACGTGGCATTGCCTGTCTTCAATATAGAGATAGATTAGTTGTTAGTGGAAGTTCCGATAATACTATCAGGTATTCATATTAAAAATATATTATAATTTATGTATTTTTATAATATTTGTTTATTACTATTTTGTAAAATGATAGGTTATGGGATATTGAATATGGTGCTTGTTTAAGAGTACTCGAGGGCCACGAAGAACTGGTACGATGTATAAGATTTGATAGTAAAAGAATTGTTAGTGGTGCATATGATGGGTAAGTGTATAAAAATAAAGAATCTGGTTTACTATGAGAAAGAAAAAAGTTATAATCAACTTGTATTTTTGTAGTTCTATTGCATTTGCTTCTAATTATTAATAAAACCAATTGAATCATAATCTTGCAAATAATAAACAATATATACTATATTATGTACTTGTAAATTATCTATTTTTATTTGAATTTTCATCAGTTAATATTTTTTAATTTTAATAGTGAACATTTTTTTTTTAGCTTATTGATAATAAATATCTGATTTATGATTTTTTACATTCTTATATATATGATTCTTATAATAAGTTAAATTAATATTAGAAAACCAAGCTTTGTACTCAAATATATAACGACCTAAGTTAATAAATAGTAGTACTTAAACAGCTAACAGAAAGATAAAAATATAGATTCAGAATTATTCAGTTTTAAACATTGCTTAAAATTCAAAAAGGAATTGAAATTGTGCTGTAATTAGCTCAAAATTAAGCTTTTTTTTTTTCATTGTATCATACATGTTAAGGAATTTTTAGAAGATAAAAACAAATGTTTTTCAGTTTTTGTATGTAAACTTTAGAATACAAGCCTTACTTATTACCAAAATCAGTCATAGAGTCATTAAATAGGTCATGTTTCGAATAATCCTTCGCAATTTTTTTTTTTGTTAGAAAATACTCTAAGTTGTCATTGAATATAATTAAACTTGGTATAAATATCTTTACAAAATTTTATATTCTAATTAAATTTTAATATTAAACCTAATTTAATTGTAATTTCTAGGAAAATCAAAGTTTGGAATTTAGTAGCAGCTTTAGATCCCAGAGCTCCAGCATCTACTCTGTGTCTCCGTACACTAATGGTAAGCGTTTCGCACTACGTTTACTTTTATGATTTGTTGTTTTTTCGTGATTGAGAGAGGAGGAATTTTTGTCCGGCAGGAGCACACGGGACGAGTATTCCGACTCCAGTTTGATGAGTTCCAAATAGTCAGCTCTTCACACGACGATACCATACTTATTTGGGATTTCCTTAACTATAATGATGCAAATAATTCGACAGCAGGTACATCGAATAATGTGGTTTTGCATGGTGGTAATGCAGCACATGCTAATGACCCTCTTCCTCCTTTACCACCAGGTATGTTTGATATTTGTATTAATAACATATGAGTTATAAAATGTATAATAATCTAATTCATTCATAATTAATAGTAATTTGGTCTTACAAACTTTTTTCAAAAGGCACTCCTCCCCTATTATTACTACTTAATTTTATCAGGGTAATTTTTCTGTGGGTTTTAATGTATTTATATCAAAATTTGAATGAGAAGTTTTTGAATTATTCAAGTTTCATGATCTCGATTTTTTTCTATTGTAATATTCAGGGTAGTCACTTAAACACTTAGTACATGAGTAGAGCCTCATTAATCCAAACTTCATTAGTCCAGACTTTCCTTAATCCTGATAGCTGTAAATAAAATGTAAGTTACGCTAGTTTATGTTGTAGACTAATTAACTGTAAATTAATAAACCTAAAAACAAGTGAAAAATGAGTAAGCAAACCAAAAAAATATAATTTTTATTGGGTCTAATACTGTATTGGATTGTATCTTGTATAATATTTAATATACTTAATACAATTCCCATGAATTTATAATTTATGTTTTTTATTTTATTTAATCCGAACATTCATTAATCCCTCTACCTAGAACTCCATTTAGTCTGAATTAATGAGATTACACTATAATTAGATAATTATTAGTTATCCATAACTATAACTAGTATAATAATGTACATAATATATGTAATTTATTGTGCATCTATGTTCCCAAGAAGCTATATAATCCTTAAAATTGAAAATAATTCGAAAACCATTCCTTCTAATTTTGATTTCAATACATGAAAATTTATAGAAAAATTACTTGAATTAAATTCCACTTTAAGTAGGTGGTTATCATTTGAAAAAAATAAGTTTGCATTGCCACAGAACGTCCTAAAGGAGACATAAAAAAAAAAGTTATGGAAAACATAGTTTTTCATAATAATTTAAATAATCAATTAAAAAAAAAAATTAAAATTTTTACACTTGTATGGCCAAAAAAGGAGTTTAAATGCTCAATAAATCACGCTGTACTTCAATAAATTGGTTTAGATATTCATATTCAATGAAGGCTTTTTGCTAAGACCAATTATAATAAAAAAAAAGTAAAATAAAGTAAAGTAAAGCAATATATAGACAAAAAAAGCCAGATATACTTCACACCACGGATATTCTTCGCTCTTCAGGTCAAATACCTTTGATGGTGCGTATAATTTTAAAGAAATGATAAATCATTTATTCATTAAGATGATTCTGAATGAAAGAAGGTAATAATATAAAACAACAATTTGTAACACACTCACTTAAATTATCTGACCCAAAGAGTGAGGAATATCCATGGTGTGAATTATGTCTGGCTTGTCTATACTTATGTACCACTCTTTGTCTATTTTAAAATTGTTGATAATACTTTAGGCTTTATTATTTAATTTATATTTATAATTTTAATTTCTAAGTATATTATTATATAATAAACTTTGATTCTGAGTGGAGTGAAGTAGATAGTTGTTTAAAAATAATTCTTTTTTTATTTTCTTGAAATTTTCAAAAAGTATAATTCACTTTTTTATAAGTATTTAAGTTGGTATTTATATAGAACTGATTTTTACATAAAATAACCATTTTATTATTATTATTATTATTATTTAAAAAAAGGTGTTTGTAGAAATCGGCTAAGTGGAATAATGTTACAATTTTCCGAATTAAGGCTAACAGCTTAAATTACTTAATTTAAATTTTTGTTAAAGTCAGTTATAAATATATTTCTAAGTTTAACATTGACAATAATATTCCTTTATTTTACTCATGTTATTATTTTTAGGTTTCGAATGACCAGTAGCTCCATGGGTCATGGAGGAGCTTTGACCTGAATAAGTTTGTGTAAAATAATACGGAACTCGTCTGAAAATATCACTGAAAGATGGTCAAATTATGATTCTTTCACATCATGTTCTCATTTTATTTATATATATATATATATATATAACAAGTATATATTTATCTATACGTATATGTATATAATATTTTTAAAAACTACAGAAACGCCCAAACAACTGTGCCAACATTCAAATGTTCTCCATTACCCTAAAAATATAGGTACAGGTCCTGATGTTTCTCATTTTAAATACGTTCACAATATATGTATAGAAATGCTTTAAATATTTTATTAACTTTTAATTGAATGTCTGTGATTTTTCTTTATGAATTGTCAACAATATACATATACCTATATACCAGACAAGTGCAATGACACTTCTATACTTTCCTTTTTTAAACCTTTTCTTCTCGATCTTAGAATTACTATTATTCATGTTTGCTTTAATTAACAGAACATGTTTGTAGATTAATTGATTTTTATGTTTATGTATTAAAAAAAAGTAAAACAAAACAAAAACGGCATCAATACTAATATTTGTATAGTCCCTATTCGAATAAGTTTTTGAAAAAGATTTCTTTGTATAAAAGTGATTTTGTATAATTTATATAATTACTATTAAAAAAATACAAATTATATTAGAAAACAAAAACTTGTGTAAATAAATTTTATTGAACTCTTATATACAATGTCCATCATCCCTTAATACTACATTTATATTTTAAATATACACTTATATTTAACACAGGTGTGTTATAATACTCTGTATTAATTATGTCGCCTTACACACATTTGAAAACCATTGTTTGGATTGGTGACACCGAAGACTTGTACAGTGAGCACATCTTAATAGGAATTTTGGACTAACCGGTTTGTTTTCTCTGAGGTGTTTTGACACTATATCAGCAATCGCATCGATAAACAGAGGATGGTCATTAGGTGCAGCTGCTCTAAGGATATTTTTGATGCCCAGCTAAAAATTAAAAACCCATTTGATACATTATAGTTAAATTACAATCAAGTGTTTACTGCATTCTAGAATTTAAATAAATACCTCTTCTCCGAGTTCTTTACAGTATTCTATATCCAGTTCGTGTAATGTCTCAATATGTTCATTAACAAATGCAATCGGTACTAGTACAAAATTCCTTTTGCCCTGTTTAACGTACCCTTCAAAAATCCAATATAAGCTTATTTTTACATAAACAAATACATTTTAGTAAAAAAAAATTAAATTTTAAAACCTTTTAATGCCTCATCAGTAAATGGTCCCAACCAAGGCAATGGACCGACCTTTGATTGCCAAACTAATGCATAAGGGTAAGCATAACCTAGTTCTTCCATCACTGCGTGTACTGTTGAACTGACTTCTGAAGGATATGCATCACCTCTGTTAACAGCCTAATAAAAATGACATAAGTATTTTATTTTATTAATAAAATAAATATTACTGTTTTATGAAAGTATAAACTAAAATTATACTACTATTTTATTAAAAGTTAGAATATATATTATATTAAATATAACATTAAATAATGTGATTAAAAATTAGCAATTACTTTCAAAATTATGTGTATATGTATATTAAACTATGTATACTCAAGAAATTATTAAATTTAAATGTGAATATAATGGATCAATAATATGCACAATAATATATTGTGTGTATAGTACAACAAAATATGACATACCCTCAAGTCTAACCTGATGAGCAAAGAATACCAATGTATATCCAGCTCAATCTGTGGCACACAATATCACTAATAATAGTTATGATACCTTGATACTTGATAATCAGTAATCACATCTTAAAACTTAAAAGATATGTATGACTTTACAGAAATCAAGTAGTGTGTGTAGTACAGTTTTTCAGGTTTTTGTAGAGTGACAATTATTAAAAATAGGTAAAGTATGTGAACTTATTTCTTTACAAAAAGAAGAACATTTGATATTTAATTGTATCGGTACATTTTATTAACTTTTTGGTAAAAACATATTATTAATATATTTCTAAAAATATTATTTAATTTGAATTTAATGCTTTTTATTAATTATTTTTGAAAGATATATTTTTTTCCAACTTTTCAATTTAAATCATTAGAAATTTGAAATGTGATTTTAAGCTATCAGGATTTTGAACTGTTGAGATTATAAGCGTCAGGATTTTAACTCAATGTGATCTATGAGTTTGGTCCAGTGACAATGTATTACTTTATTATGGATTCTAAGCAAAGTGATGACAATTTAAGTTTTACACATGAAGACTAGATTACTTATAATTCCTGTTTAGCACCAAAGGAGTGATCAGAATTTTTTTTTAAAATACTAACATTTTAGTTTTCATATTAAATATTAAAAGTGATTAATACCGATATTTTTTTTTTCTAATTTTAGGAGTAGTAGTTTTTTTTTAGAATAATTGTTTATAAAGCACCACATAAGCATCTACCATGTAAAATAATAGAGCAACACTAATTTGTGCACACCAGTGACATCATGTGATTACTTACAGTTCCTCTTTGGCACCAAAGGAATGATCAGAATTTTTTTTTTTTTTAATACAAACATTTTAGTTTTCATATTAAGTTATAAAAATAAAATTACTTTTTGTTTCATGGTCTTTTAGGTTACATTCAAAAACCTTTTTATACCTATAATAGATAAAAAATATTTATTTTTTTTTCAAGTTTATACTCTTAAATCAGTTCTAATAATAAAATAATAAAATTTTTACAAAAGAATTATTCAATCAATTTTTAATCACTAGGTAGTACCTAAATTTGTAATTTAACCTTTTATTTAATAAACAGTAATTAGAGAAAATTTATAGTATTAAAATGTTTTGGTGGATAATTGTATATAGTAAAAACTAGTTTTCCAATGAACTCTAATTAACATTGGAAACTTAATTCTAGCAATATAATATTTTATATTAATAGGAAATAAATGATTATAGAAAATTTTAATTTCTATAGAATATATAAAACAGAAAAGACAAAATCAATTATAGTAAACTATTTATGTAATATTACCTTTAAAGGTAATGAATGCGCTGAAAATAATATAATGACATTATCTCTGTCACTTTCGGAAAACTTTTTCAGTTCATCTGAAATTCTCGAACCAATTGCTTTAATTAACAATGGATGTGTTGCCCATCGATCAATTACACTCATTTTTAAATCTTCTGGAAATTTTCTAGAAAATAATAAAAAGCACTGTAATATGATTTTGAAAATGACAACTCAATTATCTCTTTTTACTTCTTTTGGAAATGTGAATAAATAGCGTTAAAACTTGAACCACTAGTAGCACAACTGTATTGAGGATATTGGGAAAATAGCACTACCCGTTTAGCACCATCTCTAAAAATTAAAATTGAATTGTATTTTTAAAATCATATAAAACAGTTCATCAAATCGCAAAATTCTGGTTCAAAAATTAAATTCAGTGATTACTGAAATTTGTTATCTACTACTAACTAATATTATAAATATTTCTTTTAGATTCTGAACGGAGTGAAGAAGCTTATGATTTTATAATGATGTTCACTTTTGTTTTCTTTTTCTGGAAACACTTTTTTGTATAGAAATACTTGTCTAAAAGTTTAGATCAATATCTCTATAGAACCGGAATCATACCCAGATGGTAAATGAAGGTCATTTTACCAATTTCTCAATACTTTTTCCAAAAACTGGGAAAATCTGTCGAAAAATTGACAAAAAATGGTAAAATATGCAATTACCGCAAATTTCGTAATTTCGATCAGTAATTTTATAGATCCAAAATAGAACTTAGAAAGTACTTTTGAAAGGTCATTTTTCAAATTTCTCAATATTTTTCTTAAAAACACGAAAAAAAAAGGCAAAATATGCTATTACTGGAATATTCGTAAAATTGAAAATTACTTTTTGACGTAATTTCTAAAATAATGCAGTTAGGGACTTGAAACTTTCACCAACTACTAAAAATAGACACGAGAACATAATTTTAAAATTTCAAAAAGATTTGATCAATTTTAAGTTCAGTACAGAATTTTAAAAAATTTGGAAATTTCTTATTTTTTGATATTAAAACTTGAAAATTTGATATGATCTTACTAACATATGTGTCTAATTGACCTGAAAAAATCTCAAAAATTGTTGGTCAAATCTTTTTCTATACCTGTTTGAAGTTAGAATTTTGACGAAATTTGTTAGTTTTACCTAAAATTAAGCACTTTAACATACATAAAAGAAAATTAGCCAGAGTGATTGTTTTGAAACTTTGTGTCTAGATAGAGAATTTCATTGCGGATATTTTTGTGTAGTAAAATTTCTTGTGGACGAATAATTAAACACTTTACAAAGGTTTAATTGAAAAAAAATTGGAAAAAGTGAGGACAAATTCTTATATTTGTAATTAACACCCAAATGGTTAGTAGATAATGTTTTTCGCCATCTTATATACTTTTCGACGCTGAATACGATGATGTGAAATAAAATCTACTTGTATCAATAGTTTTCCAATTATTTTATTTTATTTTGAAAATTCAATATTTCCGGTTATTATACTAAATACCTACTATTTCTATGGAATGCATTAATATATTAGTGTGGCGCAGTGGAAAAACGTTACCCTTATGATGCAACAGTTCCAGGGTTCGATTCTAACTCGGCATTCTGAATTTTTTTTAGATTATTAACTTCCTTCGTTCAGAATTGTTTTATTGAAGAAATTATTAATCGTTTTTTTTTTTAAATTCAATACACCCATCAAGAGAATCCCACTCGAAGTGCAAAGAACACTCTTGACGAGCAAAGTACATACTTTTTTTAATATATTATAATCAATTTGTTCTTGAAAAACCTTTTAACTTAAAATCTTACATTTTTCAGATGATTCTTAATTGGAATTTTTCTACTAAATTCTAAATTGTTAGTAAAGTTCCATTCAATACATACTTTTCAACTTGTTCTAAAGTACTTTCAGTCAATGGTTCAACATATCTAAATGCAACATAATGTTTATGTGGAGCAGTACTAGGAGATATTCTGTCTAATTTCTCACACAATAGCTTTCCCTACAACAAATTCATATAAATTATTAACATATTTATTTCCCCCATACTAACCCAATTTACTTGAATGTTGGTCCATTTTAAAATTGGTGATCCGCCACCGATTTCTGTATATTTCTTCTGTACTTCGGATGTTCGTCTCCTAGCAATATAAGGTCCTAAGGTACTAAACAAAATATTATATGCATAACCATAAATGCTAGATTCCATCGAAATGATTATTTATATGTTTATTTAAATGTTCACTTTTGAAAAGGTAATTGCATCATATCTCGGTCGGTCATTATACGATTCAAATAGCCATGGACCTGGTCAACATGTTGTGGACCACCCATGTTCATCATAACAACAGCAGTTTTTACTTGAGAAGACATAAAACGACCAGTCGAATCTAAAAACAATGATATTCGATATTAATTTTTTGACCACCATATATAAATACAAAACATTACCTGAGGTAGGTTTACAGAGTAATTTAAAAGTAGAAAACATATTGGTACAATAATTGTATTCTTATATAAGAAAAATATATGCAAAAAAAAATAAATAAACATATAATTTATAAATAAAACTATATTGCCAAACAGTAATAACAAATAATTTATATTTTAATTTTTAAATTTCATCTATAATTTAAAAGTAAGTACAAAACTACAGAATATTATCTTCTATGATATTATTGAATTCTTATCAGTTATCACAACTGACTGTTATCAAATAACATTCACCGACTCATCCTCCAGACCATGGTCTTAGATTATCCAGACCATGAACTAAAATAATATACTATATGCTACCATATTATCATCTATAAAAGAACAGGTCATTTTTTATGTTTTAATTTTCTGACGATACTATTCATTCTTCTACAAATTTTTTTGCACAAAGTTGTTCCAAATATTTTCCTGAGTGTCACTACGTCGTCCGATTTTTAATTTTTTTGTTTTAAGTGGCGAAGGGAGGGGTGTATTATATTTAAATGTTCCAATTTTGTAACTGCACTATTGAATTTTTTTTAGAATTTTTTTCTACATAAATGTTCCAAATATTTTCCTGAGTGTTTACCACATCGCCTGATTTTTCATATTTTTATTTGAGGTGGGAGAAAGGGGATGAATTGCGTTTGAAGGTTACGGTTTTACAGCGAGGCGTTTAAAAAATTCTACAATTTGTTTTCACGAAATTGATGCCAATAATTCCCTGAAAGTTATAGTTGTGTTTTTTTTTTTAATCAATTTTCGCAAGGTGGAGAAAAAGGAGGGGGATGTATTATATTTAAATCTTACGGTTTTCGAAAGAAATTTGGGTAATTTTACGATTTTTTCAAAAAATTGTTTCCAATAACTTTCTAGAAGTTATGACTTACTTCTAAACCCCTAGAAACCCTGGAATGGACGATGTATTATATTTTAATGTTACGGTTTTTATCGAAATTTAATCAAATTAAATACGTTATTCTGTTTGTACAGGTTAATCTTCGAAACGGCTTAATAGATATTGACGGGCCTTTGCAGTTTTCAAAGAGCGAGATCGGTGAAGTAGTTTTTGAGATAATTTATTATATATTAGAATGATGAAGTGCATAAAAGTAATATTTCGTTGAACTTGGTAACTATAGTCAAATAATGATTTAAAGACAATCTATATTTAACCTGGGAGGAGAGAGATGATGAATGAGTCGTGAATGAGTGAGAGGACGGGCGAGAGATTTTTTCACTCTAATATAAAAAATTAAAATGTGAACACGATTTGCACAAGGGTAAAGCCGAGTTATTAAACTATAAATGTATTAAATGAAACAATAGTTCAATTTAATAAAGTACATTTTATAAAAAAATTGCAATAAAGTTAAATACGAATTTAAATGCAACTGTTATTTCTCATTCAAAATTTAAAAAATATGGACGATTACAAAGAGAATAGTCATACTCATAAATTCCTTACGGAAAACACTGGGTAATTTAGAAATTAAAAATTATTAATTTTTAGTTTAACCTAATTTTTAGTTAAAACTACTCACGGGCGAAGCCGGATAATTCAGCAAATGCCAAATAGTATATTATAATATCATAGTTATATATGTTAGATAGTTAAAAGTAGCATGATTTTAGATTCTGAACGAAGTGAAGAAGCTTATGTTTCTACAATGATGCTCATTTTTTTTTTCTTCTTCTGTAAACACTTTTTCGTATAGACATACTTATCCAAAAGTTTCGATCAGTAACTTTAAAGACTCAAAATTGAATCCAGGTGGTACTTCTGAGAGACCATTTTTC
>JAIPRM010005278.1:0-20858 GCA_025469315.1 Stegophylla sp. TES_Ste_2020 | reverse complement strand
TTTTTTTTTCTCTTATATTATTAACTTCCTTCGTTCTGAATCGTTTTACTGAAGAAATGATTTATCGTTTCTTTAAAATTTAATACGCCCGTCAAGAGAATACCACCCGTCGTGCGAAGTACGCCCATCGTGCGAAGTATGTCCGGCTTTTTTGGATTGATCCTGATACGCGGAGAGTAATAAAATGAAATTGTACTATTTATAATTATTATGTTTTTATAGGAGAGAGAGAGATGTATACTTTAATGATTTTCATCATAAAAATAGTTTCGATTTCTTATGAATATTCAAAATCCAAATTTCACTTATTTGATACGTATTTTTCAAGTCAACATAATACATTACTCATTCAGTTTAATTAAATAAATATTTCTTGATGTATTACTCGTTACAAATAAATTATAGAACGATGGATTTTACTATAGATGTTTCGATACACGTAAGTGTTTCAATTGTGTATAGTATTAAAAAAAAAAAGAAAAAGAAATTGAGTAGGTCAGTGATAGAGAAAATATTTAAAATTACAAAACAATGCTAATTTATTGGATAAATTATTATTGTGCTATTACGAATATTACGATATCAATACGAATAAAATTTATGATTTTTATGATACTCGAGAGATATTGGCATAGATTTTTTTTTTAAAAAAAAGGAACAAAAGTCGTCCTGCAGGAAGTTTTTCGTGACAGCAGGACTGAGAGACAAATTAAAGGGCAATTATCTGTATAAAACAGGACATCACCTCACGTTTTGGCCGCATTGGCGACGGGCGAAGGAAAAAAACTGCCAAACGTTTAGCGTGCCGAGGACCTTTTTTTTTTTCGAAAATAATTACTTAACAATATTATTAAAGAGACGATAAAAATATTGTATTTTTTTTATATTATAATGTCTCAAGTGAACGTGAACGTTAGCGAGTTTATTATCAGAGTCGAAAAGCTCTGTTATGGCGTGCCCCAGAGGTAAAAAATATAATATAAGTGGGTCCTTCACGATGGAACGTCATAATGAGCAGACACGCGATTACGTATTCGGTGTAAGGACAACCGACACGCCTCCTCCTAACAATGGGCAGACAAAAAGACGTCTTTATAATGGATAATTGACAAATACGAGTATTCATAAATAAAATGCCCGCCTTAGGTATTATATTTTTACAATGATAATTATTTTATTTATTTTTTTTTTTATTATTAATTTTTTCACGCTATACGTTGTCCAAAAGTTCCGACCAGTTGAACTTCTTGAAACCGTATTATCCTCTAGATGGCAATTTACACGGATCATTTTTCGAAACTCTCAATGTTTTTCTCGAAATTCTGGGAAAGACATCCAACGTTTTACAAAAAAATGCTCGAAAATATCTTTTTTTTTAATCGAAATTTTATTAAAATTCAAACATAGTTAGACAATAATATTCAACATTATAACTACGTGCTAATGACCATTTTTCATAAATATCATTTTTTCGTCTCTGTTAAGAGTTTAAATTAGAGTGAAGTTAATGTTTTCAAAAACAATTTTATTTATGATTATTAAATTTATAATATTTGTACGTATTTACTCTAAACACTCAACGTATTATTATCAGTTTAGATTAAGTACTTTATCTGCGATAATCTATAATTTTTTTTTTACATTTTGAGCGGAGCGAAGAAGCTAGTGTTTTTACACAATGATGTTTATTTTACGAGTACACATTTTCGTATAGAAATACTTGTTCAAAATATATTGATCGGCAATTTTTCGAAACCGGATTTGCCTTTAAACGATATTTTTAAGAGGACATTTTTCGATATTCTCAATTATTATCTAAAAATCCGGGAAAAACTTCTCAAAATTTGACAAAAAACATTAGGAACCGATCTTTTTTTTTAAATTAAAAATTTAAGAAAATTTTAAAATAGACAATGATATGAGAAATATTTTGGTGCAAGAAAATTTCGAATATTTGTAAAAAAATTGGGATTTTTTTCCAACAATTTTTTTTTTTTTTTAGTTAAGTAGGTAGTCTTTTTTCCTTTTTTTGTTTATTGGGTAAAAAAAAATAAGTAAAGTAAAGTATAGACAAGAAAGCCAGACAATTTTTGTACCATGGGTACATTCTTCATTCTTAAGGTCAGATACTCTAGGTGGGCCTGTTGAAAACGATGACTATTTATTGTTGTTTATATTACTAACATATTTTTTAATTGTGTTCGTGTCACGTTATTGAAAATATCTTATCGATGATAATAATGTAGCGAATGAATTATTTGGAAAATGATTTTTTTTTTTTTTTTTGGTGAATTCCAAATTTCTATACGATATTATTTAAATATCAGTCACGCATCACCGGTTTTGTAAAATTTCACATACGTCCCGCGAACGAGCAATAATATTTTTGCTTTTATTCTGTCTCTCTCTCTCTTTCATTCTCTCTCTCTCTTTCTCTCTCTCTAACACACCCACACAAAAAACACATGAGCGTGCGCGTGATGGAGTATCTCTCTAATCGAGAACGATATTCCGTATCCATCTATCTCAGTACAGTACAATGTAATGGGAAAACGTGACCGGCCTGATAAAATTTTTTTCGCGACAAACGCGGAGAACAGTCTCGAGACGTCGGCTCAGTCAACCGAGCAATTATCTCGTGCGATAACGTTTACTACTCGAAAATATCGAGAGTGGAATATTATGATAAAATATAGTCGTTGTTGTCATTTAGAATTTCGTTCGGGGATTACGTTCAAAACACGGCGGCGTAGTGTCACGTACAACGAGGTGTAAAACGCTACGACGACGCCGCGCCGCCGTGTACTTTGTTCCGAAGTACAGTAGTGAAATTGTGAATTCACCTCTCTTGTTCATGCGTTTCCCCGAATTCATTCCGTTTGTCATCGTAATAATATCTCAACACTCATTTCACCGCAGGTGGGTGTATATTTATTATTCGGCGGTAACCTCTTAAAAACGTTTTTCACTAATTAAAAATTTTCTCGCGCCAAAACGCTCGGTTCGTATCGTTTTCTATCTGTAGATAGAATTTAAATTTTTAATTTTTCATATTTATTAAATTTTCATAAAGTCTGAATTGAAAAAAAAAATATATATATATATAAATATATACAGTTTTAAAGGAGTTTTTTTTCCCAAATTTTAGGTAGACTTTAGGTAAATTTTGTCGAAAACTCTGAAATGCAAATTCCGTTTCAAAAAATTGTTGGTCAAAACTTAAATAAGCCAAGTATTTTTTATACAAATAAGTGTTTTCTGAGAAAAAAATTAAAAAATATCATTGTTAAAACACTAGCTACTTCGCTCCACTCATAATCTAATAGTGGATGTAAAAGTATAATAGCAATACGATAATAGCAATTATTTTTGAAGTGTTTTTACCTCCATTTTCGGCTGTAAAAAGACATAAATAATGATTTTTTTTCGGAATATTCAAATTAATATACTATAAAACTATGTTTTCCATAACTCATGATTTTGATGTCACCTTAAGGATATTCTGAGGGCAATTATGAGAAAACATTATCTAAATATTGATAAAGATAATTGATCATATTTTTATCTAGATAGAGAAACTTTTTTAAGAACAAAACAAATAAAAAGATGATTTTTTTTTTTTAATTATATTTATTTACAGTTTTAAAAAATAAATGCTATTCCAGCAACATTGTATAAAATAAGAAAATTAATAATTAGAAAAATTTTATTTGCAAATCTATACACTAAATAATAGAATGTTTATTTCTGGACTATTGGAAAGAATCGATTAACTTTCTAAAATGTGTATCAGAAACATATTTTTCATTAAGTCAATCTTACATAAGTGTATTCAGTGATAGTTCATTTTACTAATAGTTTAGTATTGATAAAAAAAAAAAAAAAGAAACATTTTGTTTATTTATCTAGATAATTTAGTTCAGATGACACAATTATTTATCTGAGATAATCAAACAAACATTTTTTGAACAATCTAGATAGGATAAAAGATAATCAATTATTTATCTAGATAATTTATCTTATTATGCACAACACTGCTTGTGGTGATACAAATATTTTTTATTTATTTTATTTTCAAACGACAATTCCCTATTTTAACTGCTGGATTTTATAAAGGTTATTTTTCTGTCAATTTTTATGTATTTAAATTTAAATATTAAGAAAAAAATTATCACTTGGACACATATTCAGTTACCTGCGTAATACGTAATTGTTATGAATCTAAGGAATTGTTCACTGTATTCTTAAAAACTATTCGTTCGAGTTTTGATTTCAATACCTCAAAATTTATAGAAAAATAACTTGAAAATATATTTTTGCTGATAAAATAGGGGTTTTGCATTTGAAAAAAAAAAAGATGTTTGCATTGCATTTCCAAAAGACATCCTTAAAATGATATGAAAAATATGAGTTATGAAAAACATAGTTTTTATAGTGAACATTTCGAAAAAAAAAAAAAGTAATAACAATTTTCGCATTTTAACGATCAAGAATAGGTGATGAGCACGCTTAAAAATGAACCTGTATAAATATTTTTTTTTATATACAGGTTTGGAAAAGGATCTATAAAAATATTTATATCCACTGGATATGGAGTAAACTACACCAATACTAATAACACTGATTTTAACATTGTTGTTTTTCATCATTAAAGTTACTGTTTTTCGTTTTTATTATTCTCACAATTATTCGTTTTGATTTCAACCATGTTTTTGTCTGTACTTTTGCTCCGGTGAAATTTGAGATTTCGATTTGTTCGGGCGCCGCGATTTGTTTACACAGATCTTAAATTTCAAATAAAATGTTCAATCAGTATACGGCATAATCCGTCAATAATCTTCGAATCCGTTCTGAACGTGCAGTCGATAAGATTATTATTATTATTTGATTATAAAGCACGATTTCGGTCGTTTTCAATTGAAGTGTTTATTATTAGTGTAGTTTCGCACAGAAAATAAAATCAAAAACTTTTTTTCCAAAGTTATATAATATTACAGAGTCAAAAGAGGGGAAAAATGTATCATCTACATATATATTATATTTTGTATTACGACCGATTTATAATGTATTTCTCGCTATTTCAATGTGTACTCGTTGACCACTTTTGAAATTCGCCGATACCACCTATAGACTTAATCAAACAACGTTAATCGAACGAACGTTTCAATGCCATTTATAAAATAATTATATCCGAATAGAGAGAATTCGGCAGCATTATCGCCCCGATTTCCCAAAATCGGTACATTGAATTTCAGTTAATAATAATATCCTATTGTTTGCACGCGGGCGGCGGTATAGAGACGGCAGATGATTATTCCGCCGCTTCCAGGAATTAACCACCCTTTAGGCATTAGTGGAGTTTTAGAAATACGTGTAACATATTTTGTTACTCGCGTTATCCGAAAAACAATTGCGTATTACGCGCGTTTCTACCCCGTTATATAGGTATTACGTGTGTGTGTGTGTGTGTGTGTGTGTGTGTAATGGGGTTAAGCGCATGTATACGAGGTGGAAAAATAACATATGATTTATCATAATCGGTATGTCAAATAAGTATATGTATACCATTTTAGATTCTAAACGAAGTGAAGACTTGTACTGTGTATTATTATAAATGTGTTATTAGTAACATAACGCTTATATTGCTTTTATTTATTTATTTATTTATTTTTTTTTTTGATAACTGATTGAAAATAATAACGGGTTTTCGGTAGCTCAGTATTTAGAAAAAAATTTCATTCTCATTTCCATGATTTCGCGTATCACTACGTCTAAATTAAACACGAGGTACTCGTACTCGTGATAATATTACGATGTAGCAACTTATGAGTTCTCGGAATAATCTCCGAAGATTTATTGTAATGCGTATTAAAATTTTAATGAAGTTCGAGAGATGAGTATTTTGAATAATATATACATATAAATATTATGTACTCTTCAATGTAGTCGAGTCGAAATACCTCGAACTCGTATAATTTTCCACGACATCGAAAAGCATATTATTTTAACTGTCTCGAAATACCGTTTACCGTTTTTAATTAGTAAATTATCAAACACGATTAAATGATCTAAACTATACTTTTTGAAAACTCGAGATTTTTGGTTTTTTACGTGCATTCCGGACATTTTATAGTAATGTGTAGTTGTGTATTATCTAGACACATTTTTTTTTTTTTTTTATCTCATACAGATAAATTAGAAATAATAGTTAATATCTGAGCTGTCGTCTTAGGTAAATAAGGACGTTATCAAGATACAATTATGCATAGATATAATACATTTTAAGTGCTCGTTTCATATCCAAGAATTAAAATTATCAATTTATAGTTTTAAATAAGTTTCAGAATATTACTGGTATATAGTTTTTGTAAATTTTTCTTTCATAACATCAGTTTCATATCTAGTTCATTATTTAATACTCATGGAAACGTATTGTTTTATGAAATATGGTCAATCACTTCGCGACTCTCCCTCCCCCATATTGGGTACAAATTTGAACAATAAAAATATTGGTAAAATAAGGTAAAAGTTATGTCTCGGGTTTTTAGGGATTTCCATTAGCGGTGGACTACCGTTTATTCATATTATTTTAAGTATTTTTAGATTCTGAACGAAGTGAAGAAGCTAGTGTTTTTACAATGATGTTTATTTATTTATTTTTTTCTGTGTACAATTTTTCGCATAGAAATACTTGTCCAAAAGTTTCGATCAATAACTTTTTGAAATCGGATTCGCCTCTAGATTCTACTTTAGAGAGGTCATTTTATGAATTTCTCAATTCTTCAATTTTTTTTTTTGGAAAAAACTATCCGAAATTTGACAAAAACGACTCGGAAACCATCATTTTTTGATCTGAATTTTATGAAAATTTAAATATGGATTGAAAATCCTATAACAAAGATTTTGGCGCAAGAAAATTTGGAAAATGTGAAAAAAAATTTTGGACATTTTTCAAAAAAAATTTTTTTTCTTATATTATTATTAACTTCCTTCGTTCAGAATCGTTTTACCGAAGAAATGATTTATCGTTTCTTTAAAATTTAATGCGCCCGTCAAGTGAATACCACCCGTCGTGCGAAGTGCACCCATCGCGCGAAGTATGTCCGGTTTTTTTTTATTTTATTTAAAAATTATATTGTTTTCACGATTCGAAAATACGTTAATATGTTGTTTTATTGAAATCGAAAATTTCACCATAAAACTTACTCATGTAATATAAACATCAAACGTTTACACAACATATATTACATTAGAAGCGTAGCGAATATATTTTACTCGAAACAGATTGAAATTCCTGAATGTTCATACACTGTTGAACGCTTAAGTGAATCAATATTAGAAGTTTTCAAAATATACGTACGATCGTGTTCGAACGGTACTTTCAACTCGACGGACGCGTTTTTGAAATTCTCGATTTCTTCTGCTCGAATTGTTTCACAAGAAACTTCTATGAATGCAGAAATTTGTTTTTAAAATTATAAATAAATCGTTTTTGAATATTTTAACGCGGAGAGTGTTCACTTCCGAGTAGCCTTTATTTGAATATCTCGGTAAACAACGTTTTCGAGAGAACATCACGGAAAACGGTAAACATCCGTGAATATACAAGCATAAGCGATAACGAGACGGGCGTACAGGTTGTTTTAACAAAATTAATATATTCAGAAAAAAAAATTATACCTTTTTTTCCGAGCGCCATGGCGTTAAAAACGTGTTTAAATTCGTCGGATATTATTAAGCACGTTGGGTATTCTTCGCTCCTCGAGTGCATTACTCTTTTGGATTTCATAAAAATACAAAATTATTTCTCCAACAAGACGATTCTGCGTGTTGTAGTTTCAATTTATTCAAGAGGATTTTACTTAAAAATTATAAAGTTTGTAATTATAACAAAAAAAAAAAGAAAAAAATTTTTACTCCGCCAGTTTAATATAAATGTATTTTTTTGTTATCATAACAAAGTAATACAAAATTTTTACGTAACGACAATGAACATTAAAATTTTTACGTGAAATTTATTAAAAACAAACTGAGCCTCCACTCCGAAAAAATATTTTTTTAAACTATTACACTATACAACAAAACAAAAAAATGTCATCTTTTTATTTATCTAGATAAATATTGTAGTCATATATTCTCTTTATCTCTTATCTTAGCATAAAAAAAAAAAAAAAAAAAAAAAAAATACATATCATTATCTAGATAAAAATATGTTCAGTTACCTATCCTTATCTCTTTATCTAGATAACTTCTTTCCAGTTATCTCTGCTCAACACTGCCCGTAATCCTATGAACATTTAGTCCTGACATTCGCCCCTTGGTCATGTTATTATTATTACGATCGTGCGCGTCCCGCCACCGTCGAGAGTACGGGCGTTTTTTTATTTATCGGGATAGCGGCAGCAGCAGACGACCGCCTCACATTAGCCGCCCTCAGCAGGACGTGTATTATCCCTGATTACCCCGACCTTTACGATTGTCTGGGGAATACTTACATTGTGCGTACACTTTTAACCCCCGAGAGTATCAGAGAAACGGACCTCGATAAAGTGTACCGGAAAATACCAGCACATCTCTGACGATAATCTCGAAAATGTTTTCAATTACTGCGGTGGTTTCCGGTGGGTATTTTTACAAAACCAAAAATGATTTCGTTCTATTTCATTAATAATTATCATGATTACAAAGGTTCGTGTAATCGTTTCATATAATTTTACTCGTTGAACCAAATAAGAATACATAAAATAGTATCAATAATATTGTATTATAAACTAAAATCGTATCACGACTGGGTAAATTAATGCATATTTTTAACTCAGTTAATGAAAAAAGTTAACAAGTAAACGAATTAATAAGTTAATTTGCATTTTGAGTAAACTCGGTCAAGTTATTAACTTGAGTTAAGTTAATTATTATTATTATTATTATTTTTTGTATTCCAATTACTCTAGGTTTTCAATCGTGGTTTTTGTCCATCCTATGTCTCGATGTCGGTAATGTCATAATATATGCATACAGAACAGTGTCAATGAATCAAATTGCATCCTATATAAAATCTTATACCTAATTTTACACTCTGAGTGGAGTGAAGAAGCTTAAGATTTTACATTTATGTTTATATTTGTTTTTTCTTTCTAGAAACTGTTTCGATCAGTAATTTTATAGATCCAAAATCACATTCAGATGGTACACGAAACAGGTGATTTTTTAAAAATTTTCAATGCTTTTTCCAAAATTGTACGTTTCTAGTTTACATTAAAATTCAACACACCCACCAAGCAAGTGTCCTATCCGAGGTGCGAAGATTTCCAATAGTGCGAAGTCCATCTTTTTATTTTTAGAATTTAACTTGACGGGATTTAATTGAAATTCACTCGTTATTTATTAACATAATGCCGATAAGTTAAGTTAATAAAATATCAAACAAAAAAAAATCCAAGTTGAAAAGTTTTCAATTGACTTTTGACATATCAACTCGTTTACACCCCCAGCCTTGTATTATATATTTTTGAGCAGACCATTTCCTGGTTTATTTTTCAAAATAAAATTTTTAAAGTAAAGATTCGAAGCGTATTGATATTGTAAATCGACAACCGTCATTTAAAGCGTCGCGTTTCAGAAGTCGGTGGACAATACGACGCGGTTTTTCAATTTCCCGTCGTGACAAAATACACACAAACTCGCCGAGAGACAGTGACCAGACGGCAGACAACGAAAATCTGACTTCCTGGAAGGTTTTCTTCGATAATATTATTCGGACGACGTATCGATTAATTTAAATTTGTGGTTTTGTTCGTGACCGTGGAAAAAAAGTGAACGTAGACGCAATACTTACATTTATCTAGGGCTACTAAATTATTTTCGAAAACTTCATCGATACCCTAATAGCTGCCGTATGCTAAATTTGAAAAATAATTTTTAATTTTATTCCTAAGTAATCGGTGCGTATGATTTTTTAAAAGTCGAAATTTTTATGTAATTTGTTGAGTACTCAGATGTGAGAGGGGGCTAAGGGTCTGAAGCTCCCACCATCGTCCGTATTATAGTTTATTTCATGAAATACCAGGGGTAAAAGTTTAATTAAATTAAATTTTTTTTTTTTTATTCTTCTTTGAAAATATTTTTGAGTTTAATAAAGTCTCATTTAATTCTTCTACACGCCATTTGAATCATACTTGCGCGCATTTTATTTTCGAAATTTACCCGATTTTTTTCTAATAACCTAACTCCTATATTATGGGCATAGTAGGTAACGGTTAAGACTATAGTAGAAACCTTGTCTAATGATATTCAAGGGACCGCTCAAAATTAGTCATAAATAGTCAGTATCATCAAAAAAAAAAAAATAAATAAATAAATAAATAAATAAAAAATGAAAATTTGATAATTAACTTATATTGACATTTTATTATAATATGTGCGTATTACAAATGTATTCAATTTTTATCATAAAATCGTGAGCAATATAAATACAATAGTATAATATTCAATTCACTATTCTTATTTTTTAGTTAAAAAAAATACATGTTAAAATAATCTATTATTTTAGTTAACATTTTTTTAGTTACATATATATTTGCTTCGATAAATGCAATAGGTACGCATAATAAACGTCATTATAAAGTATTTTTCCAAAATAACAAAAAATAATACTGTCATGACATCCGTATAACCATTATTTAAATATATAGGCGTGCCATAATTGATGCCCCTGTCTAACCTGCTCCTATCTAAAGTTAATTTTAGAGTTCCTACTTGCTGTTCCAGATCCTCTTTCCCATGTTTCATATTCCCTTTAACCGGTGTAATTATTTAACTAATCGCCTTATTGTTCGTATGATGAAACTGACCAATGAGTGAAACAACACAATTCCTTAGTGTTTAGTCTACGTCTCATTGTCTTTCATTCTAAAATATGTGTAATTTTTTCTTATGAATTATTGTCAACAAAACCAATGTAATTGGGCTCGTCCCGTATTCAATATAAATAAATTAATAATAACCGATTCGAATTCATAAATATAATAATATACTTTTTTTGCCAGGACTTTCGACTTGAGTTAATTAAACCAGTCTTGTCATTATAAACGATTTCTACTCGTATGAAATTCGTAATAAGGTAAAAAAATAAATAAATAAAATAATAATAATTAGTAATTACAGACCGGCTGTAAGTTGGGAGTTATAATATATTGGAAAATCACTCGCTTTGTATTTTTTTTTTTTTTTTTTTTTTTTTTTACAACCTATTCTAAAGGGAAATACTCGTCGTACTATATTTTTATACGAATACATATCGATCCCCGCTCAAAAATCTTTCTAAAAATATCTGTTTGCGCGAAACGTTGATCACGGGTCGTCGAACACCACGTCTGCGGCCCCGGTGTAAAACTTTCTTTCGGAAAACTGCTACGCGGTTTCTGTTGACAATATAATTTCGTCGTCGTCGGTGGGCGGCCAAAGAAAAATCAACAATTCCCGGCGCGGCGGCATTATACGGCTGAAAGCTTACGCGCGATATTTGCTTTACAATCTCGCGTTAAGGGTTTTATTTAAATAAGTGGCGGCCACACACACACGCGCACACACACACACACACACACACACACACACGCGCACACGCACACACACACGCACACACACACACACACACACTGCGGTTTGGTGTACGCGACACCGGGTTTAATAATACGATATATTTTCTCGTCTCCGTGATTTTCGTGGTACTTTTTTTTTTTTTTCATATTGTAGACACAGCGCATTCTCAAAGCAATCGAATTCGTTCGGCGAATACCGCGGATGTACAATATGGGGGGTGTAATCAATTTCGTTCTCTGAGCGGAGCAAAGGAGCTAGTGTTATTTTCACAAAGGTGTCATAACTATCATTTTTTCATCCAAACTTTATATGAGAATTTAAAAACATAGGTAGACAATAAAATTTGAGAAATATTTTGGCGTGATAAATTTCAGAAAATGTGAAAAAGATTTTTTATCATCGACTTTTTTCGATTTTTATTAAAATCGTATTTTTCGATTTTCTTTTTGTATCGGTTGGATAATGAACAAAAAAGTTAAGTACAGCAAAGTGTAGACAAGAAATTTGGACTTACTTGCCACCATGGGCATTCTTTGCTCTTCGGACCAAACGCTTTTGGTGGGTGCGTTGAAAAGAATAACTAATATTGTTTTTTAAATTATAACATATTTTACTCAGAAATGTATTATTATTGAAGAAACGATTTATCGTTTGTTTTAAAGTCCAACACCGCCTACCAATAAGAGAATCCAACTCGAAGAGTAAAGAATACCCATGGTGAGAATTAATGTCTGGCTTTACTTCTTCGTATATTATTAATCATGAACTATCGCTATTTATTTTCACATTCTCAAAGTTCTTATTTAATTGTAAATTTTTATTTCGAGTATAAGGCCAGACTGGCGACATTGTTTTATCTCTATTTTTTAATGACCGTGTTTACTATTAAAATCAGAAAACACGCGATATACCGTTCAATGAATAAATTTTCTCGATTTTGACAAATACCCTTTATATTTTTTGACTTAAAATTATTTATAATAACATTATGTGTGCTGTGATTCGTGATATTAAATTTAAGAATGTTTAAATTTAAATTACATTATGTAAATATCGCGTAATACGAATTTATAGATATAATTATTTTAAGCATTTTATTTTATTTTTTTTGTTGAAAATAATTTCAAAATGTGTTATTAGTTTTCAAAGAGATTATAATATGTAAATTAACCGAATTCACTAACAATTTATACACTTCAGTTGGAAAATGATATTATGCAAGTATTTATGAACACATACGTTGAGATTAATTATTATTATTGTCAAAAATATAGTTATAGCATTGTATTAATGAAATTTTAAAAATAATTTAGATTTTTAACATTTGTTTTTCAAACGTCTCAGACAAGAATTCAAAATAAATTAACGTTAAATTGGTAATACAATATTATTTGCAATCAGACGCGTATCCAGTGTTTAAATAGAAGGGGGGGGTCTGAAAATATATAAACATAATAACCTTAATTTCAAGTTTATTTCAAGCTATGACTTATAAGCAAAGCTCGGGACTTTTAGCACTAAAAAATAATTAAATAAATGCATATATAAGCTCCGATAAATTTAATAATACACACACACAAAATGTACAACACAATTACTTAAAAATATGTATTAGATATCAAAAAAAAATTATTATAATTAAATAATATCAACATGCAAACACTGTCTTCAAACAAAGTCTGATAATTTAAATTCCTTAAACCTGTAACCTATCTTGACCTTATTGGGGTCAACAGTCGTTTTCACTTATATAAATAAATAAGTCTCAAGTGAAAGTATAATTTATTATTATTAGGTTAAAATAGAGAGCCCGGAGATTCTTTAGGTAAAAAATAATATGTAATTATTTTGTTTTTCTTATCCATTTTATTTAATACTATTTGAACTAATCGATAGTTTACCTTATACTTGTATACATATTATAATTACTATTAACCAATCACGAACTGGAATGAATACATACCTGTAACAAAAATAAAAACAAAATTAGAAACGTATTATTATCATGCAAAAGCACATGATTAATTTCAATGGTATTATTACTAAACATTTGATACACTGAACGAAATGTACCAGGAAATTCACAACTTTTTTATCGTTTAGAATTTCTTTTACAAAGTAATTATAGATCTCATTAATGCGTAACATTTTTATGCGCATCGAATATCTAAAACGCCGTGTAACTTTGTTATAAAACAAAAAAAAAAACCTTTCAATACAATATCGTTCCGTTCAAAATAAATTCCCACTTTTTATGCGTTCCCTACATTTTGTTTTTTCCCTCAACACGTAGATGTACCACAATTGTCTACCCAAAGCGCCGTATCACTATGTTAAAAAAAAAAAAATAAAGATCATTACAATTTTATTTGTCAACATTTTCCGCATTATCTTGCAGTTTATTTAAATATCAACAATTATCAATACTTCTTTCATAGATTGCACTTCTACTTAAAGAGGGTGAAAGCTTTTTTAAATTTCTTACCCTAGCAAAAAAAAACAACATATATTATATATATATATACATACTCATAATAATTAATAATATATACATCTCGTTTTATAAATTTTATTGATATACATATTGCGTTCCACAGTACATATGACAACATTAAAAAAAAAAATATTTAAGTAGGTTACCAATATCTCATTGTATTTTGAATATTACTATTGCACTTAAATCCAAGTTATTATGGTAGACTGTTGTTTTAATTTTAATTTGCTAAAAAAAAAAAAAGAGATATCTATATACGAGATACATCGATTTCCACTTATAGTTACAGGGGCGGCACCAAGTTTTTTCTTAAGGTTGGGTAAACAGAGGGCTAACAAATATGAGGGCGGACCATGAAAACATGAAATTACATTCAGAAAAAAAAAAATGTGTATAAATAAAGAAAAAAATAATAATATGAGCTTATTAATATAATTAAGAAATTTAAATGTCATATAATAATGAAATATTATTCTTTTCTGAACCTTATTAGGTCTATATTATAAAAAATACCAAACAAATTGTATAGTACAAACGAGGTTCATTGTATTCAGTGAATAAGTATCGTTTTTCTATTCTGATTAATGTTCAAAAAAATTATTATAATTTTATTTATTATGTTTAAAGTCGGGCCAATGATAAGGCCAGGTATCCGCCACTGTGTATACAAGATAATTTTTAAATTCACGACGAACCGTAGACTAGGGTGACCGTATTTAAGAAAATAAAATACAGGACAAAAATATTTTTCATAATATTTTTAAATAAATAAGTATTTATATTATATGTATTTAAGTTTTTGAATCGTGACAAATGTATAATTTTTAAACTACCTATTATAGATAAAATTTAAACACATAAAAACATTATTTTGAAAATAACATAAAATAACATAATGAAACTAAATTGATACTTTTTGAAATTTCTTCAAATCTTTTATTCATAAATATTATTGTATACTAGTTTACTTTCTAAAAAAAATTTGTTATTTCATTTTACGATTATATATTAATAAATGATCTAATGGTCTCCAAAAGATTTCTAGATTCTTGCATTGTTTTATTCAATAATTTCAATATTCAAAAATTTCAAAAATTTGAAATCATTAGCAAGTCAAAAAACGGGATTAATATGGAACAGACTTGAAATTACGGGACAAAAAGCGTCCTGAAAGAAGTTTGTCAGGACAACAGGACACAGAGCCGGAATAAAGGACAATCCTGTATAAAACAGGACGTATGGTCGCCCTATCGTAGACCGCACTTTAAGTTTCAACAAGAGTTCCGCTGCAAAACAAAATATTATGTGAAATTATTGTAACAATTTACAGCTCTTAGATTTGAATCGTCGCGCGGTATAAATCCCCAGAAACACATATTTGTCGTGTAATATATGAATATTGTTCTCGGTGCGAGTAAATGGATATATTTTGTTTATAACAACTCGTATTGTATACAATATTTTATATATATATATATATATATATATGTATAACAATGTGAAATAAAACATTACACGTAAACCCGTTGTAAAAAGCAAACCTTTTATTGGATCCGTTTAGTTTCGAAACGGGTAAAAATACATATATACGAAAGAGAAAGAAAATAAATGATACATTGGTGCACCAACGTGTATATTTTGAATTATATTGTTATTGTCTGTGTAAGATATGTTTTTGTGAAAACAAATAGTGTACGATCCATATTACTGAATAGAAAAATATAACGTCTCGCGGTTTTATTTTAATGGTGTGACGGTCGGCAATCAGAAACATTATTCCATGAACGTTGTTTTTTCGCGGTTTTATGCGAATCTCAAAACATATAATAATACTTAATAAAGTTTCATGGAAATATGCGTATTTTGAAAAATTCCAAGTATAAAGTAACCGTCTAGAGCCGAAGCTTGAGAATAAGTATTTCGGTAAGAGCGCATTTACAATATTGAAAAGAAAAAAGAATGCATTAAAACTGTTGAGTTTAGTTTGAAAAAAATTCAAGAACGCACTATTAATGTTAAATATATTATATTTCATTTATTGATAAAAGAATATATAAACTGACAAGGAAAAAAAAAAAAAAATAATGAAATTATTATAATAATTTAAATAGCTATAGAATCTTTCTCTCTCACCGTGTTCACTTTTGCCCATAACTCTTCGTGATCCTGCAGTAGTATCGAATCTACTGCGCAAAGTGCCCGCGGAATATTCTGCTACAATTTCGACAGCTGTTTATAAACTGCTCGTGTATGTGACGTGGCAAATGCAGTAGGGATATTTCTACCTCTCCTTTTTGTTTGTCAAACAGTATTGAATATCTGCATTGGGTATTGTTTCGCGAAATTGGTTATTCGGTGAAATTTGTTTGCCAATCTATATAAAGTCAATGTAAGATGATGCATCGAAGTTCATGTTTGAACAGTCTGAGTTTTTTTTTTTTGTTTTCACGTTGTGGGCTTTCAAAATGTTGCCTGGAAGCTAATAATTTCCGAATATGTTTTCGATGGTTCGGTTGACATATCGTAAGTATCGTCAAATACTCGATATTATGTGCGTAATAACGGTTCCTTTGTGTTACAGGATCGATTATCGCTTTGGGATCGGCTGATAAGGACGTAAAGGATATGCATAGGACAGATAAGCAGGACGAGTTTTGGTAAAAAAAAACCGAGTAGATTTGCTAAACGTCGACAATATTACGTGTTCCGAGAATACTGAAATAGTAAAAATATTTCTGGAGGTTCTTTTACCAAAACGAGGAGGCGAAATTTCACTGAAAAAAAAAAATGAGGGTCCTAAAGTCCCTTAATTTTGATATGTTATTTTAGGGTTACCTATACCCCCAACCATCATTTAACAATTATATAATTATGTGACAGTAAAACCTATAATGCTTTTCAAAGTTTTATTTTCAGTGACTTTTTGAACTGAAATTCGCCTATCAGTGATACTTTTGAGAAGTTATTTTTTATATTATTTTTACTTTTTGTTTTAACACATATTTCTCTCGGATCAGATCAGCGAGGAGTCGGGCACTAGATATCGGGGACCAGTCCATTTTGTTGGTTAAAGCTCCAATACGTTTTAATATTTATTAAATATTTTTTTTGGCAAATAGAAAATTTCCTTTGTGTTCAGTCGCTAACAAATATTCCACAGAACAGTGGTTCTCAATTTTTTAGGACCATGACCCAAAATTTTCTTCAAAAACCTATCACGACCCCCATTGTTTTACATTTTTAGAATAAAAAGGTAGTTCTTAAAAATCCAAATTATATCAATACTTTTTTAATTAATTAATTAATTGGTTTATAATGAATACAATTTTACAAATGTATGCAAATGTGCCACTCCGTCATTTTTACAGTGGAGTTTGGTTAAAAACGTAATTTTTTGAGAATTTATGTAATTAAACAAACTTCTCGCGACCCCCCCAAAAGTTGACTCGAGACCCACCAGCGGGTCCGCGACCCACACTTTGAGAAACGCTGCCATAGATCGATCCCTTGGAGAAGTATACAATCGTCGACACGCGCATTTGCGATACTAGCCAAATATTACTCTTAACTCTAGTTTTTCTAAGATATTTTTTTCTATAAACTTCTAGCCGTCGCTTTTTTCTATGTCAGTTAAAGTTTTCTCTTTCCGACCGTCAAAGTGTAAAACTGATATTTGTTATACTTCGCGCCATTGTCACAAATACAATGCCACAATAAATTGTCTTGTTATTTTTTTTTTTTTTTTTGCATCTCCGACGAAGTTTATTTTTTCCAATGACTTCTGAACAAGTCCGAACTCTGAAACTCATTATATATATATATATATATATATATTTAACTTACGTGAAATCGATCATTTTTTCGGTGAAAAAAAAAGCAAAAAAGAAAAATCGAAACTTTCTGGAGAGACAGTTAGATATCAGTGAATAGAATGACAATAATATACACAAGTAATTTGAGGTTCGTTTAGAATACATTTGTTAGAATGCTTACAGAAAACATTATTTGATCCTCACTTGTACTCCCAGACTCTCACTTACTGTGAAAAAAAAGAAGAAAGAAATAATTCACATTTCATTTTCTAATTACCTTCAAATATACTTCAACAGTTTAATTTTTTTTACAAATTCCTAAGTATTTCTTGTTTTTTTTTTTTTTTTTTGATTTTTCCAAACGATTTTTTCGCTTGTTATGAGAAAAAGTAAAATTAATATTTTAATTAATTAATCGTTTTTGCTAATTTTTTTTATTTTTGAATTGTATTTTGTTTTTATGACAACTTTTAAACAAACGTTCATCGTCTTTCACTGAAATAAACTGTATGAAACACATTCTCATTTCTTATCAACGTTCAGTAGAACTGTCAAGCTCGGTCATGATATTTATCAACAAACGCATATACAAAACAAAATGTAAACAATTATAAATGAAATAATAATATTATTTATAGTAAGTTATTAGATATTCAATTTAATAATTCAATTTAATTTTGGTTACTCTATTGGTTCCCAAAGACTTGCCGCCCCTTCTAACACCATACAGTTTGTCACTCCAAGGCGATCGCCCACGTTAAATGTGCCTCTGCTCTTTTACGTATAATAGCATTGCTTTTATACTTCAGATTAACTATAAATGGCAAACAAATAGAATCAAAATGAGAATTATTCGTATTTGAAATTCTACATTGTCTGACAATGAGATCAGCTCAACGGGAGTTATGTTTTTATAAAACGACTTGTATAGCTCGTAATCGATTATTCGTTTTTTTTTTTTTTTTTATGCAAATAAAATATTATATACTTTTATTTTTAATGACGGAGATTAAAATTACGAGAATAATAATTTTAGTAGAAGCAAAAAAATTAAAAAAAAAAAAATTTGTATTCAACATGATTTATGTACCTTATGTAAATAAATATACATTTTTTTTTTTATCAAAGATCTATGTAAATAATCTTATATTGTAACAAAGTATCACTTTGTATTATGTAAAATATATTAACCGTCATGAAATTGGAATTGCTTAATGATTTGTCTTTCAAGTGGAATTTCATTTTGATTATCTTAATAGAAATACAAATAACAATAATAATTATAATAATAATAATAAATAAAAAATAAACATCATTGTAAAATTATGAGTTTCTTCGCTCCGCTCTAATATCGTTTAGTCCATGATAAATGTGGTGGTAATAATCGTCGTAACACGAGAAGAGTCGTAGAAGAGTTTGTTTTCGATTTCAAATAACATAATATACAATATTATTCTTCGGTTCATTTACAAACATAAATTTTTTTCCAATTTTAGATTCTTAACGAATTGAAGAAGCTAGTGTTTTTACAATGATGTTTATTTTTTTATTTTTTTTTTCCTGTGAATACTATCGTATGGATCTACTTGTTCTTCCTTCCTCTAGTTGGTACTTTCTCAATTCTTCAATTTTTATTTTATTTATTTATTTTTTTTTTTTTTGGAAAACTACCCAAAATTTGACAAAAACGACTCGGAAACCATCATTTTTTGATTCAAAATTTATAAAAATTTAAACAACATGAATGTCCGTGGTTCCAAGTATGTCCGGTTTTCTTGTCTATACTTTACTTTACTTTACTATGTTTTGTTTTGTTTGGCTTTACTTTAGTTTTTATTATTATTACTCTGAGTTTGTTTTCAAAGTTATGCCGTGAAATATTTTGCCAGGATAATGCGATTTAAATAATATGTCGTTTTCGCAAACGATAATCAATAAAAAGTGGTCATCGTTTCGTCGACACGTCTCGCGAATCCAAAAAGTAATAAAATATAACATTTTAGTTTTTTTTTTTCCCAAACGAATTGTTACCATAAAAATGTGCATATTTATTTAGTTTATCGTCTCAGAGTCACTCGAGTTATGTATTTTAAAACGACCACAGAGGGGGGGGGAGGAAGTTAAATACGTTATCATTGATTATAATATAGTCGTCGAGCAAATACGCAAACGACATTCGAAAATAAACGATACGCTCGCGAAACTATGTGCCAATTTCAAAGTGTATGTCGTTTGCTGAATACGAAATCACTTCGACCGACGCGGAAATAGGACGTTTTGCAGCGAGTACGCGAAATCACGTTTTTATAACACATTTATACCAAAGCTTATTATTAATAATAATAATACTGCTCGAAACGTACGAAATTATTACGCGTTTACATAACGTTATTTTTTAAGGTATATTCCGTTTTTTGAAAAAAAAAAAAACAAAAAAAATCACAGTATTCAAATAATTTTCGAAGCACATACGAATCGCTATAACGTTCACATTTTTATTTAGAATATTCCATTATTTGTAACACGATAGTGATAAGCAGGGATGAGAAGTTATGGAAATTGAATATTTTTGCCTCTATCTGATATTTAGAGATGTAGAAAAATACATATATATATATATATTATACTATATTTTATTATTATAAATAATATACATATTATTATTCTTTAGATTCTGAACGAAGTGTTTTTACAATGATGTTTATTTTTTTTTTTCTGTTAACACTTTTTCGTATAGAAATACTTGTCCAAAAGTTTCGATCAGTAACTTTTTGATACCGGATTTGCCTCTAGATGATACTTTAAAGAGGTCATTTTTTTAATTTCTCAATTCTTTATTTTTTTTTTTTTTGGAAAAAACTACCCAAAATTTGGCAAAAACGACTCGGAAACCATTATTTTTTGATAAGAACTATATGAAAATTTAAACATAGATAGAAAATCATATAAGAAAG
>JAIPRM010005277.1:0-20859 GCA_025469315.1 Stegophylla sp. TES_Ste_2020 | reverse complement strand
AGCTATAACGGCAAACGTTCTCAAACTTTTTCTGGTGCGACCCATTTTGGGCGTTTTTTCAATTTTAGCGACCCACGACAATAATCAAATGGCTTTTTAGATTCTGAACGAAGTGAAAAAGCTAGTGATGTTTACAATGATGTTTGTTTATTTTTTATTCTTTCTTTCTTTTTTTTCTGTGTACAACTTTTCGTATAGAAATACTTGTCCAAAAGTTTCGATCAGTAACTTTTTGATACCGGATTTGTCTCTAAATTGTACTTTAGAGAGGTCATTTTTTTAATTTCTCAATTCTTCATTTTTTTTTTTTTGATAAAACTACCCAAAATTTGACAAAAACCACTTGGAAACCATCAATTTTTTGATCCGAACTATATGAAAATTTAAACATAGACAGAAAATCATAAAAGATTTTGGCGCAAGAAAATTTTTAAAATGTGAAAAAAAATATCGGATGTTTTTCTAACATTTTTTTTTCTCATTTATTTTATTTACTTCCCTCGTTCAGAATCGTTTTATTGAAGAAATGATTTATCGTTTCTTTAAAATTAAGTACACCCGTCGAGAGAATCCCACCCGTCGTCGTGCGAAGTATGTCCGGCTTTTTACCACGATATGTAAACAAGTTTAGGTAAAACAACGTACACAATTTTACTATTTACCCTTGGAAAAATAAGGAAGAGAGAGAGAGGTCATCATTAAGTCTCAACATATTATAATACAAAATATGGTAATTATATTAAGCGGTTGATTTTTCAAACTTATGACCCCCCTCCTTTTTTTTTGCTCTTGAGCACACGGGATTCTTATTTTATGAAAATGTATATTATAATATTTAACAAAATTATGTATTTATGTTCGAATATGTAAAATAATATGTAACATCAATTAATAAGTTAAATCAATCAGTGAGTCCTACAATGTATTTCTGTACGGGAATCATTTGATTATCTTAATCTATGTCAAATATGCAAATAAAAATCCGTGCCCTAATAATATGTATACCTGCTTCGGTGAAAATTATTTTTGATTCCAAACTGAGCACAGGGTTACTCATATTGTGTTTTCTTTCAATCACTTTCACTGAAAAACTTTTCTACTCGAAAATGTGTTCAGTTATTCCAAAAACAAGGAAATATTGTAAAATTTGTAGTTTCATTAAATTGACTTTATAGTTGTTTGGTCGTTGTTTGGTAAACCAACTAAAACCAACCAAAACTAGTAGGTACTTACATATATTTGAAATTTTCTCTCATGATCAACAACATTATGGTGTAGGTACTAAATTTGAATAAATTGAAAAATTGAATATTCTTGTTGTAATGAGCTGAAAATATACTACAACCTATACTCGTATAATATGACTTGCGGGCCAGAAAAAAAAAATCATTAAACAGCGTTTATTTTTATAAGAATGTGTATGAACATTAATTTTTGTTTTAGGTAAAAAAAAAAAAAAACAATTCTTTCACTCAAAATCTAAAAACGTTTCAGATTCTGTATGGAGCGTGTAAGGGTTCTTTTGATCAGGTATTATTTTAAAATATAAAGAAAATACGATAAAATAAATACTTAGGTATTAACAGAATAGATTGTATAACTTACAACGCCTGAAAATTAATGTAAACTTTTAACTTGTTGTCAAATTCATATGTTTTTAGTAAAACTTGATAATGAATTATTATTTAATCGGAGCAATGACGATACACATTTAACCGTTATGATTGCAATTACAAAATATTATTATGATAATGATGTAATGTTATAATATAACATTATATCAGATTATATGATTATTATGTATATATATAATATATATATATATATATATATATATAAATTCAAGTAAGTTTGGAATAATAATACCCCAACACAATTTTAATTTTTCTATTTTAGACTCTGGTCGAAATAAATTTGTATCGTGATTTCGGGTAGTACAATTTTTTCAAAAATGTTTTGATTGTTCATATTTTTATGTGATTCTGGAAATTTGGAATTTTCTATTTTTATCATTTATCAAAAAAAAAAAAAAAATGTAAAATAGGCTTGATCGTATTTTTAGGTTCTAAATGGAGCGAAGAAGCTAGTGTTTTTACAATGATGATTATTTTTTGTTAACTTTTTCGTATAGAATGATTTATTCAAAAATATTTTGAAAATATTTCAATAACAAACCTTTTTGCGCCTCAACGTATTATTTCCCACCGCGGCTTGTGCAATAATATTGTTTTACTTATCATTTTTAAATGGTAGTTTGCTTTTTTAATGTATATTTATTATGCACACAAAAAGCATATACCGCCCATTTAAATATCACGATTTATACAAACTGTCACTGTCATTCTTGCGATTTACGAGCGACTAAATATTTTTTTTTTTTTTTTTTTTTGTCGGGATCACGCAATACCGCCAATCAGATGGTACATAAATTGAATTCAAAATATAATATAGCGCACAATCAACGCCTCCAAAATAAATAATTATCGATAGATTTATACGCACAGACAACATAATACCAAATATTATGACGTGTTTGAAAACTTTAAAAAAAAAAAAAAATATCTTATTAAATTATAAAACGCGGCCGAATTCACGAACACTTTAACTGTTACTTAAAATGTTCGGACTTAGAAAAATAAAAAGTTTAAACAAAATCCCATTAGCATTCAAATCAGGAAAATTTGGAAAAAGTGTAAATATTTTTTTGTACCGTCTCCTCCAAGGGTGAATGACTAAATCTGGGGATTTAACGTTTTCGTTTGAAATCTTAAGTTTTGTAAATTCAAATTTACAATACACGTAGACAGTTACAGCGTAAACTCACTGTGTAAAATTAAAAGAAATCAGATTTTTTCTTTTACGCCTCTTATAACCTTCAATTTGATTTTGATTGATAGGTATATATCTTTCTTTAATGCTACCCAAAATGTATTTTTGAAACTAAAAATCATTTTATTGATATTAACAACATTATGTGTCATACAATTTTTTGTTTATTTATTGTATTTTTGACTTGGTTTTTAAAATATGCAATATTAAGTTTTTGACACTAAAATTTTCACCATACGTAAATATCTAGAGTTTTTACACACCTTTGTTACATAAAAAAAAACAAACAATTAAAGTCGAATTTGCTTATGCGTTAACTGTTATTTTTTATTCAATTTAAGAACAGTTTTTTTACTGTATTTGTCTGTAATTATTTTTCGTTTTATAAATTGAAATTTCCACCACATGTAGCTAGTTATTGAATAAATTCACCTTGAAAAAATAAAATAAATCCATTATTTTCATTTTTGAGGACTATTCATCTATAATAGAGGTACACTCATAGGGATTACGGAGTCTGGGACGAAGCCTCAGCTAAACTGCCTAATTTTAATATAAACATATTCATAGAGTCCTTTAAAATTATAATTTATATAAAACGAGTAATTTTTACGTAAAACAATTATATTTTTTTCATTCTAAACCTTGAAAAACATTTTTTTCTAAATCTCACTGAAATATTCTTTCTTCAGAGTAGTATTCTTCACGTGTTTATCTACACAGATTGTAATTTTCTTAAATTTTGGCTCGATAAATACATTTTTACAAGCGTTTTAAGTTTTTCATTAACTATAACAAGTTACAATTATTGTATTAGATGTGAAGGAAAAATATATTAGAGTGCAACACGATTTAAGGACGACACCATTTTTTATCTGAATTTTGGTGTCACCATTGAGCATGTTAAGTATATTTGAATTTTCAGAACGTTACCAAACTTCTTTCATTTTATCGAACGAAAATATACACGGTAAACTGAAATGTAACGACCTGATCCAGATAAACGAATTGGTAGTCCTAGACTATATTCCCTGCTCTTATTTTGGATATTCTCCTTCTCGATTCTCTTGGATTACGTAGGATACAATTTGATTTGTACTTTTTCTTTTTTGCGTTTTTCATAATAATATCCGACTGTCCTGAGTCGATTTAAACCGTTCGCCTTTTATGGTCCCGTAACGTTTCACCAGATCTCACGTTACATTCTATAACCAAAGATCTAACTATACAATAATTGATAATCAATTATTTACATATTGTGCAGCTTACCAGTGGACTTATTTTTATTTTCCCAATAAAAAATAAAAAAAAAAATAATAAACATCATTGTAAAAACATTGGCTTCTTCACTTCGTTCGGAATCGAAAACAGCTAAATAACCTTAAACTAATATTATCTATAACCTAAACTATTGCACACAACACAACAAAATAATTGATAGGTGTACAGAGGTGTCCAGCAATATTCGTGTTTACATAATTGGACGTTCCCCACAAACAAAGGATCCACAAGTTCAAAATGTTCCCAGAATTATACAGGCACGTTGTTTGTTACGTTACGTATTACGCTAATTCGATATTAACGATAATATTGTGCGTCCCACTTGTTAGACGCGAATAATATTGGCAATAATAATAATAATAGTTGCAATACTAATGCAATTTATATTTTCCAAAATTACATCCAACACATACACACAAATGTATGATTAGCCGACACAGGGAACGTCCAACCGAGAAACGTATGATTCACTTTTTATTGAAAAAAAAAAAAACAAACGACTATTTAAAAATACTGATTTCTACTCTCCACTCATTATCTAAAATGAATAAAGCTAAGGAGGTCCCCCTCCCGGCCTAAATTTGATTACCACTCCTCCACCCCTGATTATAATAACAAGACTAATCCAACACAAGTTATTTATTAAAAAAAAGTAAATAAACATAAATTTATCTTACTATAATAATATGTATCATATCAAATATGAATTAATTAACTGATTATTGAGAATTCAGTTTTTCAAACAGCTGGACATGCTTCGCATCATATGACGTGTATTCTTCGCTCCATAATTGATGGCTTGTGGTGAATGTGCAGCTTCAGTGAATTGAACAACGGGCCGGCTGTTAAAGGAAAAAAACTGTATTCAAACGCAGGATTTGACATTTCAGTTATTGACTTTCAAAAAAAAAAAAAATACAACCTAGTGTATAACCGTCAGTAATTTTTAATCGCGTCATTAAACAAGTAAGTTTGGCAATTGAAAAATAACTCAAAATATACCTAACTTAGGGTGACCATACGTCCTGTTTTATACAGGATTGTCCTTTATTTCGGCTCTGTATCCTGTTATCCTGACAAACTTCTCTCAGGACGCTATTTGTCCCGTAATTTCAAGTCTGACCCATATTAATCCCGTTTTTTGACTTGCTGTTGATTTAAAATTTTTGAAATTTTTAAAATGAAATTATTGAATGAAATAATGTATAAGAATCTAGAAATTTTTTGGATACCATTAGATCAATTTTATTATAATCGTAAAATGAATACAAGTTTTTTTAGAAAGTAAAGTATACAATATGAATAAATAAAGGATTTAAAGAAATTTTAAAAAGTATCAATTTAATTTCATTATGTTATTTTATGTTTTGAAAAATATTTTTGTCCTGTATTTTATTTTGTTAAATATGGTCCACCCTACCGTAACTAAACAGCATATTTTACCAAACAGATTTTGGTTTTCCGTTTTCGGTGGTGTACTACAGAAATGATTTACAGATCTCTAGGGCTAGGGTGGGGGGGAGGGCACCGTAAACGAAAGAAATAGTTTATTCCATACGCCGTATAGTATAATACCGTTTTTAAACGCTGTGAACAACAACTCGGGATTTTATAAACGCCGCGAGACACGCGCGTTTTTGATTCCGCTCGTACATAAACTATGTAATATATCACACTCGGAACCGTCAACCGCAATTTTTTTGTTTTTTTTTTTTTTTTCACACATAAATCGCTCGGTCGCAACGACGCACGACGCGGTCTGCCCGCGCTCCGTGACCGACCGCGATAAATTTCGCGTTAAAAGTTTATTCAATACTATTTTATTATGTACACGCCACGTGCGTACAATACGCGTTTTGTACCTTATTTCCGATTCCGCGCGCCGCAGTCTGAACTTAAAAGCACGTAGCGTACTACTACTACTTTAGAGTTTAAATCAGGATTCATTTTCAACGAATCGGTTAATTATTTATACGCTTCGGGTGGCCCTCCGTCCGAAAAAAATGTACGCGATGATAATATTATCACGTGATATATTTTTCTGGTCGTACCCGGACTCGGAGTCGAGTTTTCGGAAAGACAACAAATCACCAGTTACTGTTTGCAACACGACTGTTTTTTGCAACAATATGACAATAATATATATATATATATATATACTAGGAATAGTGGCACTCAGTAAAATTACAAACAGCACAAAATAGTATTATAAAAATTATTCTAAATAAACGAAAAAACTTATAATAATTCTAAACAGCTTTTTAAAGAAACGAATGTTTTCAACATAAAAAAACAACTATTCTACCGTAATGTCTTATACTACACCAGGGTGACCAAACGTCCTGTTTTATACAGGATTGTCCTTTATTTCGGCTCTGCGTCCTGTTGTCCTGATAAACTTCTCTCAGGACGTTTTTTGTCCCGTAATTTCAAGTCTATCCCATATTAATCCCGTTTTTTGACTTACTGTTCATTTAAAATCTTTGAAATGAAATCATTGAATAAAATAATGTAAGGATCTAAAGAAATCTTGTGGACAATTTAATAAATTATAATCGTAAAATTAATTTACAACTTTTTTTTAGAAAGTGAAGTATACAATATACACGAATAAAGGATTTGAAGAAATTTAAAAAAGTATCAATTTAGTTTAATTATGTTATTTTATGTTTTTCAAAATAATATTTTTATATGTTTAAATTTAATCTTTAATAGGTAGTTTAAAAATTATACTTTTTCACAATTCAAAAACATAATATATATTGAATGTGTGTGTAACAAATTCTTATTTATTTAAAAATATTATTAAAAATATTTTTATCCTGTATTTTATTTTCTCAAATATTCGAAGAGAAATAAAATAACGTGAAAAAGCATTTTATGCTTCGTCAACTCTGTGAAAGATTGCGAATTTTGAAAAACGACCCTTCTAAAGTACCATCTAAAGCTGAATTCTGATTGTAAAAGTTTCAGATCGAAGCTCTTGGACAACATACCGGGTAATGTAACCGTCACATGCAAGGACGTTGGAACATTTTTTTTCGGGGAGGGGTAGAACAAAACTTGGGTTTTAGGGATTTTATTATCCAATACCGACGTCCTTGTACTGTGCTAAGTAGTTCCTAATAAGTTACAAATTAAATGTCTGTATACATTGATTACTGAAGGACAGCAAGGCACGAACCAAATTAACTTACATGTACTACAAATCTGAAATTATTATATATCTTATTATAATTAGTGAAATTTTAAAGTAAGTCCGTAATTTTTGCACCCACAAAATTTAACCATTCAGGACCAAAAAAACTCTCCGCTCCCCTGCTAATCATAAAATTATTATTATTACCGAAAACCACACGGTGTAGATACTACTCTAAAATAAAATATCAAACATAAAATACCAAATAATTTACCACGGAATAAATATTCTCACTCCGTGTGCTTATATTTGGGGAGAGCAAAACGAAATACTCTTTATGCCCTCTTGAAAAATTCAGGAAAAATTGTACAAGAATATTGTTCGATATGGTTCTAATTAAACATTTCGCCACGCTTTTTCGAAATATTTTAAAAACGATTCTTTCTTCTCAACGCCTCGTTTATTATAAATGTAAATTATTACTTTTTATTCATTATGTAAAAATAATACTGCAACACGAATATGGTCAATTATTCAACTGTTGCACGGTGTCTACGGACTAGGTGAGGCGATGGCGGTGATTTTTCGTGACGCAGACTATAAAAAGTCGCCAAATCATATCATTTCCATGAAAATATCGCAACAGTCGATGGAACAATATGTGCACGTACGCGAACGACAAAATAATAATAATAATAATAATATAAAGAGATACTTGTTTCCAGTCTGGAGGCGATGGGCTTCACGTTTCGCCGCGCGATTCGAATAGCCAATAACGTTTGGCGTCGTGTTATGACGTAGTAATATAACTATCTCAATTGTCAACACACTCAACGAGACAGGGTGGAAAAAATTCCCCTCGCACCCGATGACTATTATAGACGATACTTTGTTTACTGCAGTCAATCTCCCGCGGCTACACAATTCATTGCGCGATTTATTACTGTTTATAAAATATACACGTGTGTTATTTGAGGCGTGTAGTATCAAAACCAGCCAAAAGACCATTTTTTAAAAACTGTTTTTTTTTCTCGCATTTTCTAAATGGTAACACTGTATTAAGAGTCCTGTAAAAATATTGAACACCAAAAGAGGCCATAACTAGTCTAAACTGATCACGGAAAATTGTGGTTGGTTTCAAAATCAGCCTTCTTACTATGTTTACTTCAAAAACAGCCATAATGCCCATAATCGATTACGACTTTTTTTGCGGCAAAAAAATTATTGATAATAATAATATTAGCTCTATGATAGTATTATCATAATTATAATTTTATACTGTCTAATCTAAGGTATGACAGAATTTTAAATAGTGTTATAAGTATTATAATTTTTTATATTGTTAATAATATTCTAATCAAATAATGTTATAATACTGTCTAAGGTATGACAGAATAATATTATATTATTTTATTTTTATTGAAATATTTCTATGTTAGATTCAAAACCACCTATATCACATAGTCGATTTCAAAACCAGCCATGTACATAAAAACCTCAAAAATATTTTGCTTCAAAACCAGCCATATGATGAAATTTGCAACAAAACCAGCCATATCGAAACTAGAAATGTTAATAAACTCTTGTAATAATATTTTTATAAAACACCTATTCATGCACAATATGTATACATTTCAAACCTATGAGTTCATATTTATAACGAAATCATAGAGTAAAATGTTAAAGTCTTATTCGTTTTTTGTTGTTACTGAAAAAATTTCAAAAATTGATTATGGCTGGGTTTGAAACTACTCGCCTCGTTCACTGTACAGTAGGTACATCCGCGAAGCGTTTGTCGAACAGCGATCACGCGAGATTGTATGTTCGTAACAGAACCGACGGCATTAAATGAGTAAATGCCTCCCCCCCCCCTGTTGATGCAAACTTTAACGACCCTCGTTTGACAATCGTTATTGAACGTCAGGTCCCTTCGGCCGCCGCCGCAGGAAACAACCATCAGGAAACGGTTAAAATCTCGCGGAAAACCACACCCGTCCTATGCAATATATAGATTCCGGTCCATCGCGAGTGGTACAAATTAATTTTGCTAGCGAATAAAATTCATAGGAATCATTGTAGTCAGTGTTTTTACAATGATGTTTATTTTTATTTTTTTTTTTCTGTGTTCAACTTTTCGTATAGAAATACTTGTCCAAAAGTTTCGATCAATAACTGTTTGAAATCCGATTCGCCTCTAGATTGTACTTTAAAGAGGTCATTTTTTGATTTTCTCAATTCTTCAATGTTTTTTTTGGAAAAAACTACCCAAAATTTGACAAAAACGTCTCGAAAACCATCATTTTTTGATCAGAATTTCATGAAAATTTAAACATAGATAGAAACACCTGTAAAAAAGATTTTGGTGCAAGAAAATTTTGAAAATGTGAAAAAAAATTTTGGACATTTTTCTAAGATTTTTTTTTTATATTAACTTCCCTCGTTCAGAATCGTTTTATTGAAGAAATGATTTATCGTTTCTTTTTTAAAATTCGGTTGTGGTTTAATAGAATGAGGAAATAAACGGTGGATAAAATTTACGATTTCATATAATAAATTATTTAAGTTCAAATGTATTCTTAAACTTTGTGAAGAATCATATGCGTTTTCCATTCTCTGTGATATCATTTTTTTTTTTTTTTTTTTATAACTTCTTCTTTGTTAACTTCTTGATTTCTATAATATGTTCATAAATTATCTAAGCGTTGACACTTTCGTGCGTTTTAAACCTAGTGTGGATAAAGTATGTGGGATAAAAATAGACACACTTACAATGGGCCAATTTTAATTTTAAAAAATAATTTGAATTCATTAGCTTCTTTCCTGTGTGTTTTGTTAGAGTTACCTTTTTTTTTTTATTTTATTCACTTATTAACCTTTCAAAATACTTTTAAATTTTTGAAAAATTGAGAAAATGTATTACGTGTTTCAGTAAATTATCTGACTAAAATTTCGAAAAAATTTATTTCTGACAAATATCATTATAATATGTCCAAATTCAATAGGTATAGACGATAATATTATGAGAATAATATACGTCTCATATAATTTTTTTTTATGATCATTTTCTCAACAAAAAAAAAGCACAAGATAATTATATTATAATATTCTTTTAAAAATTAAACGTGGGGTAACAAAATGATGGGGTAGCAAATTGCTACTTTTCGCTACCCCCTAATGACGCCTATGATTGTAGTAATTATGTATTGATAACAATAGTTGTTGAAAGATATCTCTTAGTTTTCGTAAAACATAATACAATGTCCCGGGTTCACATAGAGTTTAATTTTTCTGTTTAGTTTCTTTTTAAAAAAAATCAATTTAGATTGTCCCGTCCGTGTTCAGAAAAGCAAAAAAAAAGAACTACTAAAAATGATCACGACAATATTTTATTAAAATTTCAAGTATGTCCAGCTTTTTTTCTTTTTTTTTCTGGTATGTACGCCCGTACGAATATTTTAGCAAAAGAATTTAGAAGCTCTTTAGATTCTAAGTGAGCGAAAAATCTATCGTGGTTTTACAATATTTCATATTTTCTTCTTTTTATGGAAACACTTTTTGATACAGAAATACTTGTCTAAAAGTTTCATACAGTAACTTTTTAGTTCATAAATCGCACCCAGAACCACTTTTCAATACTTTTTTCCAAAAATGGGAAAAACCCTTCGAAAAATTCAATAAAAACTTTAATAATAAAAAAAAAAATGTAATCAAAATATGAAAACGAGATTTTCATAAAATGGATTTTATTATATTTTTGCTATAACTCCATAACTAATATAGAAACTTGAAAATGGGCTCGATGAACAATTTTTTACAAGCATTTAAACCAAGGACCTGAACCGGAACTGAAAAGAACCAGATTTGGAACCGGTTAAGCTTAAAAATTTAGAAATCGAAACCGAAATCTTATCTACAAAAAATTTAAGACGTAACCTCAATTATAAAATGGTTAATTTCAGTTAGTAGTAATTAGTAATAACAATTATTTCTTTCAGAAAAATGAAATTTAAATTTTTGAATGTAGTCTACTCTTGAGTTGTAAATTTTAATGTATAAATAATTGGTGCAGGACTCGATGTTGAATGAAAATGCTTTACAAAATAATGATGAGCAAAACGAGTATCATCATAATAACTAAAGTTTCTATTTATGTAAGTTACGTCCAAGAGTATTTGGTTTCCTAAAATATAATCAATACAAACTGTATTTACAGGACTCTCGAAATTGTATCGGAGTTAAGAGTCCCTTTGGAATTTTTCGCCACTTTAAACCTTGGTATTATTATTATAACCACGTTTACAATATTGTATTTAAATGATTGCATTGTCAAAATATGTAATACTGACGTGACCTGAAACGCTTTCAAAATATATAGGTACTGTTGGAATAAATGAAAATGAAATAATAATAATAATATTATTATAGTTTTGTAATAAAAACGATATTATGGAGATTTCGTTTGTCGCATCGGCGACGACGACGACGGTGGTGTGTTTTTGACACGTTTACCAACCCGCAGTGTAAAATGCCTATTGTTTATTTTTTTTAAATAATCTCTTTCTTTCTCGGTTTTTTTTCTTTCCCTTTCTTTTCTCTCTTAATTTCACTGTTATAAGCAATACTATAAAAAAAATATATCCCTAGCCCTCTGCTGACGACGTCGTCAAAATTATACTGTTTCGACACATTCACACCGTGACCTGTCACCGTGCCTCGACCTCGCAGGCTTTCGTCGGATTTACAAGTGCAGCCACCTGTATACAGTGTCCACCATCTCGCCTTTAAGGCTGTCGAAACCAATGCGTTTTAAAGCACACAAAAACATGTCTCAACGGAAAACTAATGCTCATGTCTCGTTAAATTGTCAGGTATTGATAATTGTTTTATCTATTTTTTTTTATTATTATTATTTAACTCAGCTCGCATTGAACTCCAATTTTCTAAAATATTGCTCTTAGGAGTTTAAAAAATCACGAACTTGTGATTAATTAATTTTTTTAATTGAAAGTAATTGTTAAAAATTACAAAAATTATTTTACTTACTTAAAAATGCTATAATAAATTAAAATAAGGGAAAATTAAGCTCATTACAAGTTTTAAATTTATTATTAAAATATTTATTATGTAATAATATACATAAATTATAATAAACTAATATAATAAAACTGAAGAGTTTGTTTGAACGCACTAATCTCCAGAATTACCGGTCGGTTCTGAAAAATTATTTTTGCATTTGATAGCTCAATTTTTGAGAAAACTTATAGAGTATTATTTGACGTCACGCTATGGCCCTTAGGAACCGAACAAAAATAAAATTTGAAAGGTCAGCTGATAGAACGCTATTATGATTTGAGATTTTATTTCGTTTTGATTGCATATTTGGTTGCTATTGAAAATTGTGTAGCAACCAAATATTTCATTTATTATTATTGTAATTATTATCTGTAAGTATAGGCATCGTACAAGTGAATTTTTTGTTTTCTTGCAATGTCTTAATTTTATTTTATGTCCACGTTTATATTCATTCGACGCTCCATAAATTATTAAGAAACGTACTTTTTACGGATTTTCCACACATTTCCAAGTACATAATTTCAAATGACAAACGATTGCAGGTCAATATACGAACACGAGTTTAAGAAACAGACGAGTTTCCCGCAAGACTAGAAGTCCTATATGCAGGTAAAATACAGTACATACTATGTACATAACTCTTGTTATATTAATAATATATAATTTTTACTGTGTATAGCAGCAGTTCTAAGCCTTTTTACTTCTTCCGTACCCGTTCGCTAAATATTTTGGCACCCCCCCCCTCATTATAACTAATAAACTTATTTCAAATATCTGTTCTTAAAATGTATAAGTAAAAAAACCGGGTATACTTCGCATTCCTGGTGGGTATATTGAATATTTTAAAGAAAATATAAATCATTTTGTTTTTGATTTCGAATACAGGTTTTAAGTAGCTTTTAAGTTTTCGATATTGTTTTTGAAATCAGTTTACACGACGAGTATACGCTTTTCGTTGTAAATTACTATTACAAAAATAATGACACAATAATTCAGACATAATAATAATAATAATAATAATAATAATGTTATATTGCCATGCCTGTGCGAGTGAAACTGTAAGGATTCCCTTTTGTTCTGCAATAATTTAAGCAAACGGTAATGTCGATAACACACTAGTTTACCATTTGGATGATGAGTGCGGCGGCGCACAATGTAGTAGTGTTATATCAACTTATTGGTTGTTGATCCGTGATCTACCACTCGTTAACAATAATAATCCGATTGACATAATCCACAACTTTGTGCTGCTGCTGCAGACGTACAGCAGGTACAATACGCGAACAACCTATGGGGTGCACACACGTTTTGGAGGATCAAATAGCAGGGATCCCCCTCGGGTTTCTCCTGGGAACGGGGACTACGTATAACCTAACTAATCCCTTCTCCCGTTCAACAGTGTTCTAAGGGCGAAGCGATTTTCATTCGTCATTGGCCGTCTCACAACTATTTCGCTAATTTCGACCTCGATATAATAATATATATATTATAATATAATGTTCTTAGTGCTTAGACGACGGACGCTGTTCGGCGCGAGAAGTTTTTGAATCCTCGTCGCCGGTGACGGTTCTTAAAAACGATCGGCCGATGGCGCAAAGACGGACGACGACGGCGCGACCGTTTTCCCCGAGGACGCGAGAAAAACGTGTTAAATATAATATTATTATCGTCCCCTCGTTTTCTGGCCAACTACCGAGGGGGGGGGAGGGATTCCGTCGTTTAATAATATATAATACGTTTATTTCTCATCCCTGCGTGTTTTTTTTTTTTTTTTTTTTTTGGAAATATTAAGCCGGTCGCGGACTTGTGTGATCCCTGCTCTCCTTGTCCCTGCGTTTCCCACGCACTCTACTCCAGGACACGGCAGGACCCGTCGCGTAAACCGTATAAATTGTCTGCGTCTTGCTCACAAAGGATAGCAATAATAGTAGTAGGTATAGATCCCTTCTATATTTATATGCGTGTCCGACCCGACGCGTCCGCCACGCGAGATAAGCTCTTCCAAAGACCCTTCCGTTCATTTATCATCCACGATCGTAAAATATACACAGTGTCAGGCGATATCAATTTAAAAATAATAAACACACAACTATATAATAATTGTTTGAACATAATATACCCAAGTGTGTGTATTATATTACGGTGAATTTACTGTAATTGGTAAATGACGTCATTCTTCGGCAATGACGTCATTTACGGAATGATTCAATTATGACGTAGGTAAATGTTGAAAAAAAAGCGCTTTTTAATCTCTTATTCGCTTCTTTCACCGGTCAATGATGAGATAAATCTCAAAAAACTTACTTATTCATATTTTTTATTCAATTATTTTTTCTGATTACTCGTTGTTTATCGCGCGGCCATCCGTTGGTTTTGTTGTTTGTTTTATCTCGTTTTTCGCGAACCTCTGATACCACATTTTAAGAAGAGCCTACCAAAGAGACGCCACGAATTTATGGAAAAAACAGATAAGGGATTGAGCTACGCATCGCAAACGCATTTAAATCAAAATCAACTCTTGGTCTGTTTTTAGAAAAATCACTCGGAAAGTACATTATATTTTTTCCACGAAAATAGCTATGTGAAAAAAAAAAAATCCAAAAACTAAATTTGGTAAAAGTATATTTTGCAATTTTCTTATAAAATGTTGAAAATACCCAATGAAACTCGCAATTAAGGGGTGAGGCTTGAAGAAATAAGACCCCTCTTCCTAAAAAAAAAAAAAAATCACTCAAAGCCAAAAAAGTCCAAAGTCAAAAATCACCCAGATTTTTTTTTAAAATTGCATAAAGTTATTGTCCATAGATAGAGAGGGGAGGGGGCTAAACCAATCAAATAAATGTGTTATCCTATTTGTGCCGATGTACCCAATATCATTTATTTTTAACGCAAAATAATCCAAGTACGAATATTTTAAAAGAAATAATTTGGAACGTATTGAATACAATAATACATCATTCGCTCACTTGACTATTAATTGACGTCAATAACAAACAGGGAATACATTTAAATTACACATTTACATTTACAAAATTGGTAAGGAAACATAATGTAAAGAATATAGTGTATATTACTCCAGTACAGCCTTAGTCGTTTTGGCAAATGTAATATCGTGAGAACGTGACGTATAATATTATGAAGTCGTCAACGACCACTAATATTATATTATATCGGTGAAAAACAACAAGAGTACGCGAGAATGTGAAATTACCCGAATCAGATTTCCGAAATGTGAGACGATAGTGTATTATAATTAATATTGTTGAAGTTAGTCTGGAAATTAATTTACGACTGTGTAGCTACGTCACAGCTCAGTGGGTCACCGCAATTTTCAATTTACATCGCAGGTAGACGGAGAGGGACTCGCAAGCACACTTAGTATTGTATTATATTAAAATAACTGTTAGGGTTTGGAAGTTTACACAAAACTATTAAATCTGGTTTCAAAAACTTTTGGACAAGTATATCAACACGAAAGAGTGTTAAAAGAAAAAAAAAATTAAATTAAAATAAAAAAGAAGAAACATCATTGTAAAAACACTAGCTTCTTCACTTCGTTAATAATCTAAAAGTTTTGTGACTTGCGATTTACGAGATTTTTCAGGTTAAGTAGACATATATGTGAGTGAGATCATGATAAATCATTCGAGTCTTAATATCAAAATCAAAATCCAAAAGTAAAATTTATAAATTAATATGAATTTATTTCTAATAATTTTATATGTATACAAAAAAATATTAAACAAAACCTGAAAGATCTTGTTGAACGAAACATCATAAAAATATCAAAATATATACAGATAAAATGGATGCTGGTTATGAGATTCACTTTGAGACCAACACCGAATGAATCTTATAGGTGAAATGGCAAAAAATAAATAAAACAAAAATTTACAGACAATAAATCACGACGCAATGATTAAAAAGTTTTAAATTAAAAAGCAAGAAAAGAATGTAAAGTAAATTGCTTATTTTTTTTTTTTTTTACGCATTCATTTTCTAGAATGATAATAAAAAGAACATTTTTTTACTGTATGATATGCTATAATAATTATAGTATGATATATGTAATGAAAAACTCACAAATATCTTGGCCTCATTGAAAAGTTTAGTTCCAGACTTCACACAATATTTTAATCTGGACTTTTCTTGGTATATTTAAACGTCTAAACTATGGGAAAAAATTGTTGATGAAAAAAAAAAATAATTTCAGAAAATAATATCGTAAATTGTAGTATATTTCCATTAAAATACCTTTAATGAAATATTTTCAGAATAAATACAATCGTTGGTGTTATTAAAAAAAAAAAAAAAAAAAAGTACTTTCTAGAATCTAGGTGATATGAATCACATACCAACACCAATGATAGGTCATAGTTTCCCAAAAAATATTTTTCTGTAAAATATAATTCTCCTTAGCTGTGATATATACGAATAGAGACCGTGTACCATAATAATTACAATAATTACTTAAGCTACCGGTACTGTATTTTTTATAGGTTACAGCATAGTTTTTCAAAATGGGGGGCCACGAAAGCTTTATAAAGGAGGCGCGAGAAAATTTTGAAAATCAACATTGTATGTATTGAAAGGAGACAAAAAAAGATTTATGAAATTTGTATAATATTATAATCGCGTCCTGTAGAGTGTACAGGACTTCCTCCTCGTTTCACCAAAAAAAAAAAAACAAGCCCATCTATCACATTAAAAGTGAGACCGATTGATTAAAACCTTTTATGACAAATACATATTTTTATTTTAAAATAAATATTTGTAATGTGAATATTAGCCTACGTATATTAGTTGTTTGTTTTTAACTTTGTAAACATGACTATTGAAATTATTTTTATAAGGGGGGCCCGCGTCTGGGGTTGACCAAAGTGGGGGGGAGGCTGGCTTGAAAAGTTTGACGACCTCTGGATTACAGTGTCACTAACGTTTTGTAGATACACGGAAAACAACATTAATGTGTTTACCGTAGTTATTTACCTACATTTCAACTGTACGGCACACCAGTTAGTGGAGTTGCACGTTGTTTTACAGTATAAATATCATTTTTATACAATATAGCTACAAAAAAAAAAAAAAAAACTATACGACATTAAAATGATTTGTATTGTTCCATCACGAGGGAGGGGAAAAAATCGAGCTAAAAACGTGTAAAACTTTTGTGAAAAAACGAACAATGTATACGTATATACTTTTTCGAGCAATAATATCGCACTTTACTTAAAATTTCTCGGAGAACTTTTCCGCCGAGCACTTATAACTTTTGTTTTTTGTATTTAATTAATTTATATAATATATATATATACATACGCCTTACAATATGTAAAATAGGCTTTAATCAAAAAGAACAAAATTATTCTCGTCGACACTCCAAAGTATACCTAAATTTTTAATCGCCAGACGCGAAATTTCATTGTCTTAATAATAATAATATTATTGCCTGTATCCGACAACTATTAACACAACGTTTATGGATAAACGTGCAATAATTACCGATTTGGAACTGAAAATAATACTTTATTCGAGTGTAACGATTTCATGAACGCTATAACTCGATCACATTGATTGAACTTATTATTTATTTCGAATAAAATGTTATCATAATAATAATAATAATAATAATAATATAGTTTATAGCTCAACGGTCTAATAGAGATCAAGTGTAACTATATAAAAATTGTTTTGCGTATATTCACGAGTGTTTCTACTAAAAATTTTGGTGTGTCTTTCAATTCCTTTGTTTTTTTTTTTTTTTTCTAGTCATTATTTTTCATTTATTCACTACTCTACTTATGCAACAGATTGAAGAAATAAATTTAAAGTTAAAAAAAAAAAAAAAAACATTTCAATAAAACCCAATAGCAAATAACAATATTACTATACTATATTTTATAATAACTATACTCTTATTTGAGTACTGATATACATTTTACATTTTTTGTTACTTATAATAAGAAACAGTTTTGTTTTTAATTAAAAGCATAAGACTAACCACTAATTAATCATTAAAAATCAATTTTGTCATTTTATTATGAAAAATAAGAAATAAGTATTTTAGATTATGAGTGGAGTATAAAGAAACTAATGATTTTATAAAGATATTTATTTTCATATTTTTATTTTTTTTTTAAAAAACTCTTTTTCTACTCATTAAAGTACCAAAATCAGTATGTGTAGTGTGCATTATATTTTTGGTACGGAATTTTATGGTACTTAAAAAGAGGTCACTTTTCAAAATTCTCAACAGGTTTTTCAAAATCAACGAAAAACCATGGAAAATTGGTTTATAAATATTATACTAATATTATGACTAATTAAATAATCGAACGCATTATTCTATTGATAAATTATTAAATACAGATAGGAACTTGGTGTAAAATTGGAAATATGATATAGACATATGACTGTATAGGATCTAAATCTCCAATCAGTCATATAAAAAATGTGTTAGATTAAGTCAAATTTACAATAATTACTTAATATAATAAACTAATAATTAATTTTATGTTAAAATATTTCAAAACAGTGGCGGGGGTAAGGGTATTTAAAGCCCATTCTCCTTCCCAATATTTTGTTTTAATTTGTATCGTGTATGAAAGTTTACAGTTAAATTATTAAATCTGGTTAAATTTTTGAATTTTTATCGAGTAAAAATAGTTACAACAAAAGTCTCATATTATCCTTCAGTAAATCATAAATATCCATTATAAATCGTACTTTATAGGTACCTAAAACAAAATTTTGTTCAAAAAACTACAAAATAATATTATGAATAACATTTTTTCACAAAGCTGATTTTAATCGTTTTACAACAAATCCAAAATATTAGCGAGAAAAAATAAAATATTTTGTCTACCCTAGTATTGATCAGGTTCGATAAAACTGTCAAGCGAATTTCACTTATTTCGATATGGAAACGTGAGAATTTGTTGATTTTAGAAGTTTTTTCATTGTCAGTGTTAAGCCCTGAAATATAATACAAACTCACTCAACGGCGCGGCGTAATCGTGGACAGGGTACCTTAATATATTTAACCCAACTTCAAAATAATTGTTTTTCTTTTCTAAGAACATTGACAAAATTAGACATTAGACAAAAAAGAAAACTCATTAAACTACAGTAGTAGTAAGAATTTAAAATAATATCTAAAAAGCCTCTATTAAACATATTTATTAAATTCTTTACAGCATTTTAATGTTTTATAAAATATTAGTTTTTGTTGTTGTTGCTTTTTTTTTTTTCTCTTAATATGTATTATAATCGGAGCTTAGAAAACGTTTTCACAACGTTAAGCGATTCAAAAAAAAAACAATTGAAATCGATAACGGAAAACATAACAGTAGACAATAAACGATTAAATCGGAAAACGGATAAAACGTAACAGCAAACAACAAACAATTGAAATGGGAAAAGAATAACGCGTAACACAAACGATAAAGGAATAAATCGAAAAATGGAAAACGTATACTATACAATGACAAATAAAAAGTTTTCAGTAATTGTTTAATATTTTGAGAAGAAAACGCCAACTCTCTGTTATTATCATATATACAATTTCAAGTAGTATAACGTTTGAATTTTTCATGATGTTAAAAGTATAGTTTAAAAATAACTTATACATTTTTTATTACCATAAAAACTTAATTTTGATAACGCTTAATAGTATGTTCTATTATAATCAATGCTAGTTGTGATCTGAAATGTTTTCGATTAGAAAAAATAGGCACTGACGTTGAACTATATTGATTTGTATAATTCTGTATTTGTTATAAACCGGAGTCTAAACGGTATCAAATTTTTGTAAGTTATATGGTTTTCAGGTTTTTTAAGTAATCCTTTGTGTTTTGATTTTTCAGAGATTTTGTTATGCAATATTAATTTTTTCTAAAAATACATTCCATATTATGTTGTGAAATAAAAAGATGTACTCGTGATTTTATTTTTCACTTCATAAGATAATTTGATTTTAACTTTTAAATGACGTTTTTAAGGAGTAATAATTTTTACTATTCGCTTCGAAAGTCTTACAAAAATATTAAATATATATTTCTTGATAAATATACATATTTTAATTACCAAGCTCAATTCATAATCAAAAAGCCGAACATACTTCGCACGACGGGTGGTATTCTGTTGACGGGCGTATTAAATTTTAAAGAAACGATTAATCATTTCTTCAGTAAAACGATTAAGAACGAAGGAAGTTAATAATACAAGAAAAAAAAAATAATTTTCGAAAAATGTCTCAAATTTTTTTTCACATTTTCAAAATTTTCTTGCGCCAAAACCTTTTTTATAAGATTTTCTATCTATGTTTAAATTTTCATAAAATTCGGATCAAAAAATGATGGTTTCCGAGTCGTTTTTGTCAAATTTTGGGTAGTTTTTTCAAAAAAAAAAATTGAAGAATTGAAAAATTCAAAAAATGACCTCTTTAAAGTACAATCTAGAGGAAAATCCGGTATCAAAAAGTTATTGATCGAAACTTTTGGACAAGTATTTCTATACGAAAAGTTGTACACGGAAAA